>APFE030248955.1:3731-36126 GCA_000404065.3 Pinus taeda
TCTTGGCTCTAGCTAAAAACCTTCCCCTAGAATCTCTTTCTCTATGCATGTCATTTTTTTATTTTTCTTCAAGTCAGGTTAATAATTCTCTTTTTGATCTTCTAAGTCACTCTAAGTGCAAGAAGAGAGCATACTCAAGGAACTATTAAACCAATAACTTTCTCTTTTCTGATCCTCCAGATCACACTAGGCACAAGAGGAGAGCATACTTTGAGAGGTTATCGATTTTCCTTTATTGAAATTTTCTTGTTTTTATATTTTCTAGAAATTGGATACCTAATTTCACTTCCCCGGCAACGACGCTAAAATGTTTGGTAAATTTAGTGTGATCTAAATTGCTATTTATAATGTCAACCCGGGTTCGTAAACTGACGAAGTGAGGTGTACTATATGTACTTAGATAACCATTTCCTTAGGCTTTTTTCATTTTAAGCTTTTTAGTTTGTTTTTGGATATTATTTTTCTTTAATTTGTGATGATGAAAGTGAAGTATGAAGTGTGTGGAGTGTAAATGGTGATGATTTCTAAACTTGAAAAATGCTCAAAAGATAGCTTTACAGTAACTGAAATGAAGTCAATTCTTAAGAGAAAACAAAATGCATCAAAAAGAAAACTAATGGAAATGACCCAGTATCCTTGCTGCTGAAAATGAAAAGAAAGCAAAAACTTGAAAAACAACTCAAACTTAGAGTAAAGCAGCTAATTCACACTACTCTAACTTTTTAGATCCTTTGCCCTTCGGCTCAATCTACCTAATGGGAAGTAATCATAAACAAGTTAAGCAATATGATATTTAACTGTTTAAGAATGTAAATTGCATAAAGAAACTAATCACACTACTTGAATTCTTCAAATCCTTTACCCCTCGGCTGAATCTACCTTGGGGAAGTAATCATGAACATAACAAGCAATATGATAACTAAATGTAAATTGCAGAAAAGAAATTAATCACACTGCTTAAACTCTTCTAGTTCTTTACCATTCAGCTCAATCTACTTTATGGAAAGCAAATATGAGTAAGTAATATGACAACTAAATCACACTATAGTTAGAAATCTTTTGATCTCCTGCTGATATAGTCATTTGACCACAGAAAGAAATCATAAATTGTTAAGGAGTATGATATATAACTAGCAGAAAAAGAAATAAACAAATAACAACTTTAAAAGGACAATGCTGAATGTAAACTGCAGAAAATAAAAGTTAGCAGGAAGGACAAGATGATCTCATATGCCAAAAGTTATAAAAAAAATGAAAGATTTCCCGGGCTGCCTAAGAGAACCTGCAAAAGGCACTGATCAGTTTACATCTCTAAGAAAACAAAAGTAAAGATATGAACAACAGAAACATAAAACATATTATGTACAACTAATGATAAAACAAAAGCATAATGAAACTAAACAAACACTTTACAGGGCTTCAGCGTGCAGGGGCCCTCAGCCACTTCAGCCAATCAAATAATCACACGACTATCTTCAGAAAGGTCTTCTCATGCATTTAAATCAATAGCATATAAAACAGTGGGGTGATAAGATAACCAGCAACGTGCGGAAATTACATAAACAGTTCAGAATTTCTATGCATCAAAAGTCTCTTTACAGCGTTCAACAACGCGTTATTTATAATGTAAAAATACTACAATTAACTAATCAACTACTATGCTATTAACTTCGTGCCATAGACACGTAGATCTCTTGAGCCGAGATCTAGTGTAACTTACGTTATGCTTCTTAAATCTTCGGAGTGGTTGGCTGTTAGATTCACTGTTCAAGAACGATCTCCAGGTGCACTGGTGCCTTCGTGAGCTGGGAACTAGGCCATGTATCATTCACGTGCCCAAAACAGTGACGTGCCACCGCTGAACTCTTTGGTTGGCCTCGTCTTTGACTTTGGTTGATCGCGGCCTCTAATGGATGATTTGGCCAGTTCGAAGGGACACGATCCATGTACATGCCATCTGGAGCTTTCCCATGTAGCCTGTTCCTTTAGAGGACACCTGGAGCACAACGTTTAACAAAATAGCTGCGGAATCCTGTGTTGGCTGCGGAAACCTGTGTTGGCTGCGGAAACTGACAAGTTTCCGCAGCTGCATGAACAAAAAACTAAACCAAACAATAGACATCAGTATAGTCAGAAAAACCATATAAATAGTCCTTTTTAGACTATAATGCAATGATTTAACCACTGGATGAGTGAAGTGAGTGGAGAATGAGGGTTAAGAGGGTGTGTAGGAAGGTGCAAGGTTGAGGCTCAATAGTCCACAATGGTTGAAAATTGTTTATTTTCATATTGAGATAATCTTTGTCACAATGTGACATTCGACCATGCTTGAACATCATTATAAACCCATGGAAATTATATTAAACCCTAGGAATATGAACCCTTATATTAATAAACCTAAGGGATTGATATTATAGACCTAAAGTGCTAATAAAGACAAGAGATTAATACTAAAATCCAAAGGGGATTATCAACCAAAGGGAATGATATTAAACCTAAGGGTTTAATACTATAAACCCAAGGTATATAAACCATAATATAAATATTATAAACCGTAAATTAAACATGGTTGACCATCATTGACAATGGATGACTTTCATATTAAACCTAAGATATTAATATTGTAAACCCTAAACTTAATATTAAACCGTAGGAATATAAACCCCATGATTAATATTATAAACCCAAAGAATTTATATTATAAACCTAATAGATTATAAACCCAAAATATTTATATTAAACCATTGGATTAATTATAAACCCTATGAATAATATTATACCCTAGGAATATGAACCCTTAGATTCATAAAACCAATACAATAATAACTGCAAGGGATTAATACTAAAAACCCCAAAACCCAAAGGTTAATATTGTAAACCAAAGGCATATACACCCTTAGATAAATATTACAAACCCTTATATAAATATTATAAACCCTAAAACAAACATGGTTGACCATGATTGATTTTCATATTGAGAGAATCTTTGTCACAATGTGATGTTGGACCATGGTTTAATATTAAACCCTAAAATTAATAAACACACGGGATTGATATTGTAAACCCTGGGATGAATAATAGACCTAGGAATATAAACCCCATGATTAATATTATAAACCTAAGGAATTTGTATTATAAACCCAAGGATTAATAATATAAACCTATCAATAATATTATGCCATAGGGATATTAACCCCTAGATTAATAAACCTAAGGGATTGATATTATAAACCCTATGGATTGATATTATTGCTATTATGGTTGACCATTGTTGATTTTCATATTGAGACAATCATTTTCACAATGCAACGTTGGACGATGATTGACCATGATTCACCAAGGTTAAGCATGGTTTCCTTTCATAGTGAGACAATCTTTGTCACAATGTGATGTTCAACCATGGTTGATCGTGATTAATTTTCATATTGAGAGAATCTTTTTCATAATGTGACATTGGACCATTGTTGACCATGTTTTTTTTTCATATTGAGATTCTTTGTCACAATGTGTCATCGGACCATGGTTGACACAATGTGACATTGAAGAATTAGACAATCTTTGTCATAATGTGACCATGGTTATTAATGGTCATTAACCACGATTGAAAAAGGTTGACCATGGTTGATTTTCAAATTGAGACAATATTTCTCACAATGTGATGTTGGACCATATTTGACCATGGTTGATAATGATTAAGCATGCTTGACCATGGTTGATGATTGTTGACCATGGTTTATTTTTACATTGAGACAATATTTATGAAAATGTGACGTTAGACCATGGTTGATTTTCATATTAACCATGATTTACCATGATTGACCATTCTTGACCATGATTGGTTTTGATATTGAGACAATCTTTGTCACAATGTGACATTTAACCATGGTTGACCATGGATGACCATGGCTGACGATGGTTGATGATTGTTGAACATTGTTGATTTTCATATTGGGACAATCTTTGCCACAATGTGATGTTGGACCATGGTTGACCATGAAAATAAACCCAAGGAAATTATATTAAACCCTAGGAGTATGAACCCTTAGATTAATAAACCAAAGGAATTTATATTATAAACCCAATGAATGGTAATCAACAACCAAGAGATTTGCATGGCATAACATAGGATGAGTGAAACACCAAAAGTTGTGCTGTTGGAAAATGTTTAACTTTGATATCATGTCAAATTTAGGAATAACTCAATACTCTGACGATTATGTTATTCTGTAAAAGATTTCGGATTGAGAAATAACTTAATACTTTGATTGTTATCTTATTTGCTAAAAGGTGGATATATACAAGGGTATATATATCCTACGTCTATGGTGGAAAAACAATGGTTAGAGTAACCACCTCCTCTAAGTGGAAAACACCCCGACTCAGTTTTCAACCTCACTTGTGAGAGTTTGGGCTTTGTAACTGCACGCTGAGTAACACTATTTTTTTTATGGAATTCCCCACCTGGTAATTTACCAACTTCCTAATTAAACAAGGTGAGAAAGTATTATCTAGGCTTGTTGCATTATTCCTTCAAAATCATCAAGATATTTGTAGTTTTTTAGTAATTTAGGTTAATGTTTTACACGTTCTAATTAATAATTATGGTCTACGACTTCCACCCTTGGTTAACTGGAATGGTTATACTGCCAACTTCTTGGAATGTATGCAATTATTCTAGTAGATTTTCCTTCCATTATGGTTCCACTTTGTTTGATCTATGTTTCCTCTTATTGAATTGATGTACACATTTGGGAATGAGAGTTGGTCGTTATTTTTTTATAGTTAAATTCCTACAGTTTCTACTGAAATTCCTTTATCCCACAATACTCATTAGTTTTCAACATTCTAAGTAATCTTTTATTTTTTGAAAAAATGTTGTTTGTATTCCTCTCCAAATTTGGTCTTGAATCTCAGCTCAAAGCTCCTTGAGGATTTCTATTTCTGAGCTTAATAGGTTCCATGTATTTATTTTGTTTACTCTGTATTTACAGGTTTAGGGTGACTTCCATGTCAAATATGGCTAGTTGTAACCTACAACTACCCATTTTAGTTTCTTGTTGGTTCCTTAGGGGTCATACAGAATTTGGCTTGCAACCTCTTTATAATGTGAAACAACTGAGTCTTTGAATTGTTGTTCATGCTAATATGAAGCCACTTAGGGTCACTTCACATGTGGCTACCTAGAATGGTTTTGGTTCTTTAATACTACGACCTCCATCCTAGAACAAATATATGTCACTTTTCTCTTCTTGTATGAACCATGATTAGTTTTTTTATTACTATTTTTTTCTCGTCAATTACCATGGAATTTATTTTATTTATATTGTATATACACTTAGTATAGTATTTTTTCTGTCAGATAATCTCCATCTTGATACAAATTCCATTAAAGCCTCTGTTTTGGTTAAAATTTTTATTTTCTCTCCCTAACAAATTTTAATAAAACTATCTCTCCCAGCTCTATTGTAATCAACATCCTCGGCTATGGAATTTCTTCCTTGGATTTATAAAATTTCTCATTGTGGGATGATATTGTTTGTATTGTTTAGACAATGTATCCTTAATTTTGTAGATGTGGTTTTCTGTCATTTATAGACAATGGTTACACCAGAATAATATATTTTATTTATTTATTTTTATTTTTATTTTTATTTTTTTACAATGGCCTCTATGATTATATTCTATTAATAGTTCTTTTATGATAGTTGTATTACATACATTCTTAATGGGTCTAGCATTTCCTTGAGTGTGACGTGTTCCTTGGGACTTGTTCAACTCTTCTAGTCCTTTGTCAGTTCGAAATTTAGGACTATTCTAGGCTATTGTTCATTAGTTTGCTTGGAACCCTACTTATCCAATTCATTATTTAATAAATTATAGTCTACCATCTATATTTATAACACACATATTTTCCACAATAAACATTTACATGCATGAGACCAAAAATAATTCATCCAACAGTACGATTTACCCATAAAATACTAGGGATAAGAGTGCTCCACCCAAATCATGAGTATTATTTCTACACAACAAGGCTCCCCTCAAGCCAGTTTCTTCCTAGAAAAATCACTTGACATAGACCCAATCATGTTTTTCTAGGGCATCAAGACCTTTTCATTCCAACCCAAAAACTCAGACTCACAAGTCTCTCTTAAGGATGCCACTAGCTTAAGGATGCCCCAACTAGAAACATCCCGCCAAACTTGAACAACATCATGTTTTAGGTTCTAAAGCTTGAAGCTCTTGGCCCTCCTTCCACTAAATACTTACATCTAGAATGCTTTCTATGTTTTTCGAACATTGCTAACTTCAAAAATGCAATAATCTTACATGCTTGTACCCTTTTTAATTTACTATAATGTAATGTATAATAACTTAAAAGATATTATTATAATAATAATTATTCATTGTAAAACTTAATATTCCCACATGGGGGTGATGCACATAGTGCACGGGGCATATCGTGGTCCATGATGACCAACAACTGACATCTAAGTAGGAGTAATGATATGTGTGTGGAATTTAGTAGCACCTAGACTAGTGTGGGAGACATGATTCTAAGTTCGAGGTTGGTTGAGGAGGACTTCATTCAATTTTTTTTTTTGCTTCATTTTCTTTCATGGTTCTTTTCTCACCGGAGAAGGAAGATACATCGCTTCGAGGTTGGGCAGGGTGGTGCTCATGGAAATGTCGTTCACCCCTAGTCTATTGGTTGTGTAAATTGCTAACTTTCTTGTTGCAAGGGTTTTTTTTGAGTGGTTTTTGACTTTGGTTCATGGTGGAATTTTCCTTCGAGAGATTCTTTTTTATTTGTGTATTAGTGTTCTGCGGTTACAGGTCTTTCGGTGGTTGGAGTGGACTACATAGGCGACATTTCTGCTGGGAGGGGCGGCATTTCTAAAGATGGATTTTGTCTTGTGGCTTCTAGGCTTGTAATTAGGTTGTTTGGATTCTCCATGCGAGGATTTCTGTGTCTTTTGGGAGGAATGGAGCAAGAATCTTGGAGGTAGAAGTGATATTTTGCTGCTGGTGTGGTTCAGGGGGAGGTCCTGAAAGAGTGGTATGAATTTCTATGCTTCTTCTGACCCTCCTGCATTTGAATTGTTCAAATTTAAGTACCTCTCTATGTTCGAGCCTAGGGTGGTGTGACTTGTGGGGCTAGCCTTATCTAGGAGGCTATTCATTTCTACAATGGGTGTGGCTAAACTAGTGGGTGTGGTCGAGCATGCCTGGTGGCTCTTTTACATTGTAGGTGAAGCTCCTAATCCAAAGTTGATGTGTCCAACCTTGAGAAGAGGGGGGTCATCCCTCCCTCCAAATAACTACTTGGGAGGACGTGGGGATCAAGCTTCTAAATTGCAGAACACAGAGTCAGGGGTGGAGTTTTTTATGGCTCATTAGGGTGGTAAGTTGGCGAGGAGCTCCTTGAGGATGGTGGCTAGTGTCTGGGGTGGTAGAGGGCGTGGCGGCTCGATGAAGGGCCATGAGGGTCGATCATTGTGAACACCGACAAGGGGTGGGGATCAACAGTGTAGTGGCTCAAGATGATGAGGGGGTGTAGAGTTTTCAGTTCCTGGTTCTAGGGTCATTCAACATTGTTGCTTGGAAAATAGTAGAGACTTGATTCAATATGTGATGGAGTGATTGGAAACTACTGAAAGGATCCGATGGGAGAAACATGCAGAATTGGGAGGTACCTTGGATAAGTCGCACTACTTTTAGTGCCACGTCTAGGAGCGTATTATGGTGGTCTCGTGAGGACATATCTTTCTATTGGATAAGGTGGAGAAGATGGAGTCCTAGATGGATCATTTCAAGGAGCACTTCCAATGATTTTTTCAACCTCCACCTCCTCTTGGTACAACCCCAAACAACCTAGCCTCCATCACATCGGATGAATAACATGACTATATGTGTTTTCTAAGTTTTACTTGCCTTCTGGTGCTTTTGGTTTTCTCGGTTTTAGACGATGTCCTTATTTTCCTTTTTGTAATTTTGTCATATATTGTATGCAATGGTCAACAAACCTCGTTAGGGTGAGACCACTTGTTTTTCTGCTCCTCTCGATGTACATCTTTTTGAAGAATGAATAGAATTTCAACTTACAATTTTTTTATTATAAAACTTAATACTAAACTCATTAAACTTAATATTTAAAATATTATCCTAAATATTAATATTAATATTAAATCTAATATATATATTTTTTTCTAAGTTAGGCTATCTCTATTATTGAAAAAATATTGTACACTGAGGCTTTAGCCTATGCATATCCATGCTTGAGTGTTGGGCAAAAAATAGCAGAAACACAGTCTGGACTGCCCATACTGGGAAACTAGTTCGAATCAAAAAACGATTGCCAAAATTAACTTGCTGCCCACACAAGGGAAACCAACAATTACACACAATATTTTATCATTTTTCAAGGAAAAACAAAAGCAACCAAGTAACCAAATACCAGCAGATTTTCCAAAAACCCCGTAAAGGAAACCAGAAAGAAAAATTCCCAAAAACTTGAGAATAATAGACACGTGACAGGCTGTGTGGCAGAGACGTGGTAGTCAATGTGGCTGATTAGGTGCGAGGCGGAGACGACCAGTGTTCCTCCATGATGAAGCATCTATAATCCTCCATGTCGACACCTTCCTGCATTGAAGCCTCCATGTTGTTTGCTTGCTACGATGGTTGTTCCTCGTCGATAAAATAGTAGTAATGATCCATGTCTTCTTCTTCATGCTAGTCCTCGTCCGTCTCCTTCCCCATTTGCCGCATCCCTGCACTGTGAGTGCTCTTCTGAACCATGGCTGGTTTAGTTGTGTGCTCCTCAATGGTTCTAGAATGGTGTCCTCCCTCAATTTCTTGCTCTGTCTCGTGAAAGGTTATGGAGATGGTGGCAGTGATGAGGGGCCTATTCATGGATGAATGAAAGGTGAATTGAGCGGAATGGAGATGCGGCTATGGGTTGGAAGGAATTCCCTTGGGAGGCGAAGCAAGGTTGGAAGGAATGCCACTGGGAGGCGAACCAAGGGGTGTGGGATGGAGGCAGTGGGGTTGAGAGCAGTGTCTTCTGATACGAGTGTTTGGGTAGCACCCTGTAGTCTGATGGGACAAAGAGGAAGTGGAATCAGAGACAAGAGAATGAGGGTGATGAGTCAAGCTGCCTCTTCTTCTACCCCTGCAATTACGCATTTGATGTCACATTCTCAGCATGTTGACACCAGATGTTTGATAATTTCTTCCGTGATTAGGCTCAAAGTGATGCAAGGGCTCAGTAGAGTTAACGGGCTGATCAGAGGATGGAATAGCTGCATAGGCCAAGTGGAAGACGAAATGGCAAGCTAGGCTCTGAGTGAAGTGAGTTACCGGGCCTAAATCAATGCAACAGAGGATGTTACAGTGCCTCCCAATGGTAGTATTAAAAATGGGTGCTGCAGCTTCCTGAGGGTAGAGACATTACAGAGGCAGAGGAGAATGGACAAGTGCAGTGGTATGATTATCACGAGAGGTCATATTTGCACGGAGCCGAGGTGGGTAGCTGCAGACAGGTTGAAGATGGCGCCCCATTAAATTCCATTTATGGCTTGTGTTAATGCCATTTTTAGACTGATGTGCCATATTACAAAGGGCAATGTGGTCTGGCCACATTCCTTACCATTCTGTCGCCACCTTACTACCTTTGTTGGGCACCCGCATCCAGGAGATGTGCTTCCTTATGCACGAGGTCAGTGCAGGCTTGTAATTGAGCTTGGTCATGTAAAATATTGATTGTTCTAGATTGTAGGAGCTCATCATCTTTAACTCCTATGTTTGCCAAAAGATCGACCACCTTGTTGTTTTCTCTTTTGACATGAATGAAGGTGGTAGCTCATCTATTTTTCATCCATTTCTCTATTAGTTCGAGTCGAGCTTCTAGTCTCTAGATGGTAGTGACTCTCGAAGTTGTGGTTCCCATTTGTATTTTGGTAACCATGTGTATCAAAATTTGGGAGTCCCCTTCTATTATAATAGGATGAAAATTATTTTGATGTGCTAGGTTCATACCTTGCCACAATCCTTCCAGTTCTTTAGAGTTATTCGTGTCCCATCCAATTGAACCAAAGTATATTAGCAAAGGTTGGCCTTCTTGATCTCTAAATATTCCACCATGTCCTACTTTGCCTAGGTTTCCTTTTGAGGCCCCATCGAAATTTAGTTTGATCACATTTGTTGGAGGGGGGTTCCAATGTGGTGGTTGCTGGTTGATAATGCCTGCTTTGTTGGGATTAATTTGAACCTGTGGGAGTTTTAATTTCTAGTTGTCCCATATGCTCTATTCCTGTGCCTAAGTGGGAAAGTCCTCAACACTCCACTATTGGAGAGCAAGGGTTTCTTGAATATTCTGACATAACTTGGTCAAGATGATCTCCAAAGTAGTGCTTTTATTTTTGAAAATTATTTTTGTTTCTTTCCTTCCAAATTGTCTAGAAAAGGAAGCCCGGGAGAATGGTCCATAGCGCATTTAAAAGTTTGCTTTTATATGGCATAGAGATCGAATTGCGGATGGTACCTTTGATATCCCCTATGATTCTGCAAGGTTGCTGACATCTAAAGGTGAGTTTTCCCCATAATTGATTAGCCATGTGGCAGGAGTCCATGAGATGTTGAATAGCTTCTCCTTTTTTTTTACAATTAGGACAATAAGAGGGTCCTTGGAATCCTCTTTTAATTAAATTATCCCAAGTGATAATTCTCTGGTGAAAGAGAAACCAAGTGAATGTAGAGATTTTGGGCCATATTCATGTAGTCCAGAGACGAGTCCAGGCAGGATCTACTAGTTCCTGTGTTTGGAGCATCAACTTATATGATTCTTTTGTTGTGTAAGTACCCCTTGGAGTGTAGCCCCATCTCAGAACATCTTTTCGAGTGGTGCATCTGATTTTCCTGCTGGTGAGTTCCTTGTGTAGATCTGAGTTATAGTCTTCAGTTTCATGATGTATTATTTGTTTAGTAGGTTTCCATTGCCTAATGCCTTGATTGGTACTTTGAGTCTAGTACTGTGATACATGGTCATTTTGGTTGCGGTTTTTTCCATCATGATTTGGCGGGGAGGATTTCTACAATTTTTGGCCTCTGTTGCCATGAATCCATCCAAAAATGTGTAGTTTGACCATCACGTATCTCCGAGAAGCTATGTTTGTATTAGTTCTTTATGTTGTTTTGTTGCATTCCAGATTAGAGATCGTGTGTCTATAGTGGTGATTCTAATCAGCTCTTCCTGCAAATGATTGTTCACATATTTTGCAATCCATATTTGGGCCCATGGCTTATGTGGAATAGAAACCCATTGCCACCATATTCAAGCTCCCATCAATGTGTTACTATGTTGCAGGTCTTGCAATCCTAGACCCCCCTACTTTTTTGGTGTGCAGACAGTGACCCATTCTACTAGGGCCCATTTGTGGTTTTGCCCTATGGAGCCCCACAAAAATTTGCATTGCAAATCTTTGATATTTTTGAGTGCCCATTTCGGTGCTGCATGAACTGAGAAGAGATAGAGAGGCATGGAATGTAAAACCGACTTTATCATAATAAGCCTGCTTGCCAGGTTGAGAGTTCTGTAGGTTCAGGATGATAAGCGGCTTTCGATTTTCTCAATGAGTTGTTTCGAGGAGGAATGCTTTAAGGCTAAATCTATTAGTGGAGTGCCCAAATATTTAGATGGAAGTTTAGCTTGCGAGAATCCTATGATTTTAGCAATTATTCTTTGGGTGGCACGAGGAGTGTGGAAGAAAAAAAATTGAGATTTAGCAGTATTAATGGTGGTTCCTAAGGCCATGGAAAAGGTGTCTAGTAGAGCTTTGAAAGTAGGGAATTTAGTGACAGAAGGATGTCCGAACAACATATTGTCATCAACAAATTGTTGATGAGTTATAGCAGAGGTTCCATGGGTAGAGATGCCTTTGATGTCGTGAGATTGAACAACATTCTTTATAAGACGACTCACACCTTTTGCCATAATAATAAAGAGGAAGGGGGATAAAGGGTCACCTTGACGGATTCTTCCGGATTGGGAATAGGGTTTGGAGGGGGTTCCATTAACTAGGATGGAGCAAAATGGGGATGATGTGAGATTCATAATCCATTTAACCCAGCTTGGGCTGAAGGCAAAGGCAGTAAGAAATTGTTTGATATAAGTCCAACTTATTTTGTCGAAAGCTTTAGAAAGATTGATTTTTAGAAGCATACTTTCCTGTTTGTTGCTCTTCATGGAATGAATAATTTCATGAGTCAATATGATGCCATACAGGATTTGACGTCCTTCAACATAACCAGATTGTTCTGGCGAAATGAGAAGAGGGAGAAGCGATTTGAGGCAATTGGAAGTGACTTTCAAAATGATTTTGTATATGACATTGCACAAAGAAATGGGCCTGAACTTCTCCGGAGTACTCGGTGATCTTCTTTGGGAATTAGAGCTATGAATGTTGCATTGAGACAAGGAGGTAGCCATTGCATAGCTCGTGATTCTTCTACCACTTTCCAGACTTTCTCTTTGATTAAATCCCAAAAGTGATGGTAGAAGTTAGAGATGAAGCCATTAGGTCCACGAGCCTTCCCATCTTTTAGTTGAGTTGAAGAAGATTCTACTTCCATCATAGTAATTGGTAGTAGCAAGAGCTCATTATGCTCTTCTATTATAATTCTTTGGAAATGCTGGAGTATTTCGTTTATTGCAGGCAGTCTATCTGTAGGTGGCTCTTGATGTACTGTTTTGAAGTGATTAATGAGCTCTCTTTCAATATCTTCATGTTTCTCCATTTGCTCTCCCTGTGGATTTTGAATATGCGCAATAATGTTATTCATTTTTCTTTGGATAGTTGTACGATGAAAGAATTTGGTGTTTCTTTCCCCTTTTTTTAGCCATCTGATTCTTGACTTTTGTTTCCAGAGCATTTCCTCTTGTTTCCTTCTTACTTCTAATTACGTGACAAGAGCTTGTTCTTGACATGTTAAAGTCTCGGTTCTGCCTCCTATAATGATCTTCTATTGTAGCTCTATCATACTTTGCTCGAACACTTTTTACCTTGAAAAATATTACTGAATGTGGTGTGATTCCAGTGCTTGATTTTCCTTTTGATATGCTTCAACCTCTACTGGAATTTATAAATAGTTGGGCCGCTAGAGGGATTAAAGCTCTCCCAAGTTGATTTGACTATATTTTTGAAATCAGGGTGAGTGAGCCAAAAAGTTTCAAATCTGAATGGTCTCCTATTTGAGTTTCCACGACCTGTACATTGCAGGGAAATGGGCGAGTGATCTGAGCTTGCAATGGGAAGTATTGAGGCTATAATATCACCTCCTAGATGGACTGAGTTATCTGAGATGAGGAATCTGTCCAACCTAGATGTGATTTGTTGAGAGCCTCAGCTTTTATTATTCCATGTGAAAAGACCATTATCAAATGGTAAATCAATTAGCCAATTATTTTGAATGTATTCTTTGAAGCTACTTTCTGCCTCCTTTTTTTCCTCCAAACGAGTGACCATATTGAAGTCCCCGCCTGTGATCGAGAGTGGATGTGTTCTTATGGAGTTTGGAGTTTCCAATGATTTTAGCAACACATTCTTTTGCATAGAATCTTGAGGGAAGTATACATTTCTCAAGTGACCATGTATGTTGGTTCCGATGATGTGAAAAGTGGCTTGGATAAATAGATTGGATGCATGAAAGGCTGTAAGGGAGATGTGTTTCATGTTCTAGGCTATAACAAGCCCCCCCAACGCTCCCGTTGCATCTACCGTGACAGTTTCGCATCTCGACCAGGCTTTGTATAAAATGGAAGCTAATGTACTAGTATTGCATTTTTTTTCCTGCATGAAGAAAATATGTAGTTTTTCATGCTATATCATGTTCTTTATCATCCTCTATTTCTTGGGACTATTAAGTCCTCGAACATTCCATGAAATGAGCTTCATCGTTGACCAGTAGGTAAGGATCTGTAATATTTAGTCAACTTGGAGCACCTATCAGACTCCACTAGCATTTCCCCAATGAGGATGGTGCATTGTAAATCTGTCTTTTAGCTTCTTTTCTTCCCATATTTGGTGATATGTTTCCCATCCCAGCTGCTTCCTTATTGTATGCCGAGGGTGCTCTGCTAGTGCACTCTTGAGAGCACCACTTCCAAATTTTTCAAGTTGCCTATCTGGTATTTTGTCGAACTCTTTCTTTTTGCATACTTGTTCAAGACTAAAAATGTCTAGGTCTCTTAGATCAAAGATTTCAGGTTCTTCTTCCATGTGACTTTGTTGACTGCTCTCATCCATATGGTGGTTTGTTTTGAGTGGGTCTGTTAGCATGTTGTTAATGTCCATTTCTTTTGCGGACCATAGGGCTTTGTTGTAATCTTGAAGGGGGATAGGTTGAGAGGCTGTTGGTTGCAGATATGAGTTAGTCACCAAGGATGGTTGACTAGCATCATTAGGAGTAGGTACAACAAAAGTTTTGGCGGATGGCATAGAAGTTGTCTTAACTATATTGGAAGGATCTGATTCTCGCATATCTAGGTTTGACAGGAGGTCAAAATTGTTGTTGGAGGATGGTATTGCATTTTTTGGTGCTCCAGGGGGTTTTTGGTTATGCTTCTTTCTATTAGCAACTTTGGTAAACCCTTCAGCATCAGATTTTCCCACATGGTCTGTAGATTTAACAGAGGCATTTAGAGGACAATCACTAAATAAATGTCCATGGGAATGGCATTTCCTACATCTAAAGGGCACATGTTCATAATCTATGGGTTGAATCCATTCAAAGTCATCGTGAAGGAGACTTACCGAATCTATGAGTGCCTTGCCAAGTTTCATATAAATGCAGATTCCAGCATATGAGTGTACCGGTGAAGCTTTGTTTCCTCTGCAATCTTTATGAATTCTCGTAGCCCATTGCATAGCTTTGAGTAATTCTTCATCCCAATATTCGAGAGGTAAGGAATACATGTGAATCCAGACTCGTGCCTAGCTGAAGCCTTCCTTGTCTGGATTGAATCTTTCTATCCAATCTCGTAGATATAGACCTGTAGCATTGAAGAAATAGGGTCCTCCATCTAGAACACGATTTTTGTCTTCAATGCAGTTGAAGATGGTTGTGAAAAACCTTTGGGACCTAACTATAGGGTAACATGTCCCTTGGGCTTCCACTTTGAGGTTATCCATGCTTGTAGAGCTTTTTCGGTAGGCTAGTAGCCTATGAATTTACTTATCAGCGCATGGTCTTTCATATATTATATTTGTGCATTGATTTTGTGACTGGGTAGATCAATATTGGGTGGTTCCGGTGCAATGGGCTTGCAAGTGGAAGACGTTGCCTTCTTTGGTTCTTCAGGTTTTGCAGGGTTGTTCTCTTTTTCATTGTTTAGATCTGTTGTTTCGTTTTTCTCCTCCTGCTCCACATGCTGTACCGATGGTTATTCTGCTCTTCTAGTTGAGGACTCTTCATTTTCATTCGCATGAGGCCGATTTCCATTATTAGAGCCTCTAGGGGGAGGTCGTGTGGTTTCCCCCATCTGGTTGTTTCTACAAGTTCAGCAAGACCCACGTTGGCACTGGTATTGCTTACTTCTGAGAGCCTGCTTTCTCTGTGGCTTCGCTGTGGAAGGGTTTGTCAGAAACCCTAGTCTGCCATTTTGCTCTCTTAAATCTAATATTTATATGAATGTTAAAACAAATATTTAACTTACTATTAATATTAAAGGTTTAATATGAAAATATATTTTAGGGATACCTAATATTAGAAGCCCCTCATATATTGCATATATATCTTATAACATATATATTAATGGAATTATATGTCTACCTTTACTCAATTGCTTATATCTTATGGTAAAAGGGTTATATTAATAATGCTAAATGTTATATTAATACATGGATGGGTGGTCTCAAATCAACAAACAAACATGTGGGTCAAAGCATATTTTCTTAATCCAATCAACCTTTCACCAGTGAATCCATATTTCAAAACATGTGTGGTAATTTATGTATACACTTTTTACAAAGGCAATCTAATTTTGAAAATAATTAAAGTGCCCACTTCAAATATTGGTAATTTCAATTTCAAAATTTTGACTTCTTCACAATCAAATAATAAAATTCCTAATATCCACTAGAGTTGTAAAGTATAAATTAGTCAACTTACATAAGATTTAGTTTTTATCAAATTTATTTTCAATTTTAGATTTTATGTAAAAGATTAAATTAATTTTTTTTTTTTCAATAACATGTTTCAAAAATATCCAAACCTAATTCATTCTCATATAAATAAATAAATCTTTCATTCTAAGTCAAAAATTTTCCATAAAATAAATAGAAAAATAAATAAACCATCCATTATTTCTTATAATCCAAATGTTTAAAAATAAAAATAAAAAACAACTAAACTATTAACTAGTTCCCTATGTTTGAAAGAATCTCATACATAAGTAGGTCAAAACAAATTAATTTGTACACTAAGTGTTAGTGTGACAGAATTAGCAAAGCAAAAATTGAACATGCCTCAAATATCTTGTTTTTAGCATGACAGAATTAGCCAAGCAAAAATTGAGCAGCCTCAAGTATCTTGTTTTTACCATTGAAGCTAAAAATAAATTATGAACATGATATTTTAATAATTTACAATGAAGTGGATTAGCTCATTTAGTTTGGATTAGGATTTTTCTTTGACAGTACATTTTATATATATCCACAAAGTTAATTACTTTATGACTTATTAAAAAATTGATTTAATATGTTATATTCATTTTATAATTAACAATAACTTCGTTTAATTGTGTATTGCAGGGAATATTAACTAATTTAAATACTGGATTGGCAAAATATGGACCGTAGTAACACATTATTCGTAGACTTTTGGACGAATGAAAATTGGCACATGCTATACTTTCATTATTAAATGTTTTCAGTGGTTTATATTTTCATTATTAAATGTTTTCAGTGGTTTATTAAGATTGTTTCAGTGGTTTATTAAGATTGTTGGAAGATTTTCAGTGGCTTACCCTTGCTATACAAAAATGGGATATATATTCGAAATGTATGTAGTAGATCTTTTATGATATGTATGTATGATGACCAGATGGAAATTAATACATTTTTTTCCTATTCATGAGAATTTATATTTTTGCATGGTTCAATTATTTATTTTAATAAAATCTGAGCACCTTGGTTTCAACTATATTCTTCAAATCTCTTGATTTTGATACAGAGCCAAAGGCTAACGTCATGTGCCATCTAGACTCATATTGTTCCCCATCTGCCACATATTAAAGAGGCTGACATCACATCTTTATTCCCCTCATGTTAATACAAAATTAGTAACTGATCTTCCCGCACCTGTCACCTTCTATAGTTGCAGTTGGATCAAGCATCTAATGCTTAGTCTTTTGTCAATTATTGGGATTTTGTATTGGAGTTTCCACACAATCACAGTCTCTGTCCTTAAATAGCGCTATTTCTAAAATATTTGTCCAACTAACGAGGTTGAGAGCAAAATGGCCCCCAAAATTCTTGTTCTGTATTGGTTTTTTGCTTCCTTAAATTTATTATTGCTCAGTTTTTCTCATGGTGACATGATCACTTCATTGTATAAGGGAAGACAAGGTGAAAAATTGGTGGTGAGAGGTAGTGTTTATTGCGATCTATGCTCTGTTGGGCGAGTAACTCAATTTAGTTTCTTCTTACAAGGCAAGAAGCAATCTATAATTCTTACATTCTCAACCAAGTTTGTTTACATTTGATTCTCATTAAAAAGTTAGCAGCAAAATTAGTTTGTACTAACATCAAAATATCTTACCTCTAATTGTTTGGTAAATAATTTGTTTTTCCTGTGGGGTGGTTAAAAAACACATTTAAATTTTCTAAATTTTTAGTGTTCAAATTTTTATAAACATGTTAGTCTGTAATATTTATGAAATAATTGTAACTAGTGTGATACTTTTAGTCCATTTCTCAAAATACTAATATATTCTTTTCTTTATTATAAAAAATATTTAGTGTTTAATTTTCCAAAAACAAATTTGTGACATCTATAAAATAGTTGTAGTGTTTAATTTTCCAAAAACAAATTTGTGACATCTATAAAATAATTGTAACTAAGGTAGAAGTATCAATCAATCTTTCAAAATTACCACTAAATTCTCTTTCCCTGTTTAGAAAAAATCATGTAGATTTGAAGGATGTTGAAATCATAGTTTCATTCAAAGGCTGATCCTAGTTTTGTCAGTGCAGGGGCCAGGGTGGTCATTCAATGCAGAAACAGTAGTGGCAACCAAGTTCTATTCTCTGAAGTAGTGAGCGATTCAAATGGAAGGTTCCATGTGAATTTAGATGACTACCATGACCAGCAAGTATGCAAGTTCCAGTTGAGGAGCAGCCAGGATGCAAGTTGCAATATCACCACAGAAAAGAGCATCTTCTTTGTTCATGTTAGTAGCTTTGAGCGCACTATGGAACTCTCCTTGAGCCCATTAAAGAAACCATTATCATGTGCTGAACTAAGTGATCTCTACGCCCTTCCTCCACGTCATTTGCCTCCAAATTGTGGTCCTTCTCCACCATTGCCCACACAGCTTCCAAACCGTACCCCTCCTTCAAGACCAATTCCACTACCATATTTTTCAATACCTCCAGAGTTTTCTGGTCTTCCTACTCCTGCCAGTAACAGCCCACCATGTCCAAAAGAAAATATATTAGGCAACAATCCTCCTCCACCACCACCATTCTAACTGCATACTTATCAAGATATTAACATGCTCTGAACCAGCTAATGTAAATACAATAAGGTGAACTAGAATGCACACATATAAGTAACTTCAAAGTTCAAACTATCAAATTATAGATCACTTATTGTGTGACTTATTTGATACATGTGTTTTTCAGAGACTCCATGCATCAATTTAGTTCTGAATGAATATTTTGAATGTCAAAAAAATGGAGCTTTTTATTCTATTATGGCTGATACATGGTTATAGATGAGTGGCCTTGGCATGTTTAATTAAAGAATGCCTCTCACCAAGTGGGATCATGATTATAATAATGAGTCTAAAGATTATAATTTAATAATGATTATAATAATGAGTCTAAGGATTATAATTTAATAATGGTAAAGATTATGGTAATCCAGTGATGTCATGGTTATATGTTAGAATTTAACAAAATGAAAGTAAATTAGATTCTTATATTTTTTCAAAATCTACCATTGTAAACATGATAAGGCTTATCATGACATGCTTAGTTTGAAGAATATCTACTACCAAGTTAGATCCTGACATAATTATCTACCATCAAAATTAAAATTTAAACCCAAGGAGACTATATCTATGGGCAAACTGAGCTATGTAAAAAAATTGTTCCATATTTTCGTCGGATTGCATAAACATCGAGCCTTTCTTGATGAGTTTAGAGAACTGATATTCCCTTTTCTGTAAAGGGTTCTGTAAAGGGTTCTGTATAGAAGCTGATCGATATCAATTCTCATAAATGCGTTGTCATGATAAAGCCTTTTCGGTACCGAGGTTGATCTCAAGTGTTATAGAGGAGGGACTAGCTTGAATCAACGAAGCGAAATCAGACAATAAGTGGGTTACAGAAACATGGCGACGCTATATATCGCTGGAGCGTTTCGTCAATGCCGGGGGTGGAAAAGAAAGTATAAAATATGTAATGACGTAAGGTCATTATGTTGGGCGTTAGCAAACATGTAATGCCCCGTTATATGTAGAAAAAAACACAAATAATGTCAGGCAACTGACTTGGTTACATAAACATGACGACGCTATATATCCTTCAAGCTTGTGGTTAATGCCAGGGTGGAAAAGAAAAGATAAAAGGAGTGACGTGAGGTCGCTACCGTGGGCGTTAACAAATTTGTGTAGAAAAAAACACAAGTAACGTCCATTGCAATATAATGATTCATTAAAATTTGTTTTATTTTGTTTTTATGGTGTGCACGTTTAACTATTTTCATATTTTATCACATGGGGATATAGAACTTGCCTTTCGAGAAAGCTTGAGGACTCCATTCATAAAGATATTTTGTTATACATTAGATAATAATTTGAATATCTAGGTAGTTTAATTATTGCTCTAATAGGTGCGGTTAGATGTGTAAGGGTTAATTTTCTAAACTCAGATATTTCTTATTTTTATTAGTAAATTGGCTAACAATTTTTTTTTAGAAAAAAAAAAATATAATATGCATAACTTATTAAAATATATCAAATATAAATAGTATTTATAAATAAATATTCATTTTACTATAACTATTTTTAAATTTAATTAATAAGCAGATACAAATTTAATATTTACAATATAACAAGATTTTGAATTATGAATATTGTGAGATGGAGATAAGGACATAGGGAGGGATATAGTAACATAGTTGGAAAGTGAAGAGAGATAAGAGAGAGAGAGGTGTAAGAGAAAGGGACATAGAGGAAGGAAGAGAGAGGATCTGAGAAAGTGGAGAGGGAGGGAAGGAGAGATGGAGTTAGGGGGGAGAGAAAGGGAGCTAATAAGAAAGACATAGGGAGAGAAAGGTGGAGAGAGAGAGAGAGAGAGGAAGTCAAAAGGATGATGGAGAGAGAGGGAGAGAAGATAGAGAGAGAGAGAAGATAGCAGGAGGATAGAGAGATAGAAGCATGGGAGAGGGAGAGAAGATAGAGAGAGAGAGAGAAGATAGCAAGAGGAAAGAGAGATAGAAGCAGGGGAGAGGGAGAGAAGATAGAGAGAGAGAGAGAGAAGATAGCAAGAGGAAAGAGAGATAGAAGCAGGGGAGAGGGAGAGAAGGGGAAGATAGATATATAGATGGAAGGTGAAGAGAGGGAAGAAGAGAGAGATGGAGAGAGAAGGGGAAGATAGATATATAGATGGAAGGTGAAGAGAGGGAAGAAGAGAGAGATGGAGAGAGGGAGATTTATAGATATGGAGTGAGAGAGAGTGTGTGTTTCGGGGGTGAGATAGAGAGGCAAAGGGGGAGAGATGGAGGGATAAATAGATATAGATTGGGGGGAGGGGGAGAGAGAAGAAGATTTCTTGCACTAGATGCATTCTTTTCATGTAGATGGTGATTTTAACGCTATTTGATTTCTTTCACTATATGCATTGATTTTAGTGTAGATATTGATTTATAATTATATTTGATTGCGTGAACTAGATGCATTGATTTCAATGCAGTGGATTTATAATCCTATTTGTTTGCTTGCACTAAATGCATTGATTTCATTGTAGATGGCGATATCTAATCCTATTTGATTGCTTTCACTAGATGCATTACTTTTAATGTAGATATTGATTTCTAGTTATATTTGATTGCCTTGACTAGATGCATTGATTTCAATGTATATGATTTCTAATCATATTTGATTTCTTGCACTGAATGCATTGATTTCAGTGGAGGTGGTGATTTCTAAACTTATTTGATTGCTTTCACTAGATGCATTGATTTTAGTGTAGATATTGATTTGCAAGTATATTTGATTATTTGCACTAGATGAATTGATAGTGTAGATATTGATTTCTAATTATATTTGATTGCTTGCACTAGATGCATTGATTTCAATGTAGATGATTTCTAATCCTATTTGAGTGCTTGCACTAAATGCATTGATTTCAATGTAGATGGTGATTTCTAATCCTATTTGATTGTTGTCACTAGAAGCATTGATTTCAATGTAGATATCAATTTCTAATTATATTTGATTGTTTGGACTAGATGCATTGATTTCAATGTAGATGATTTCTAATCCTATTTGATTGCTTGCAATAAATGCATTGATTTCACTGTAGATGGTGATTTTTAAACATATATGATTTTTTTCACTAGATGCATTTCTTTGAGTGTAGATATTGATTATAGTTATATTTGATTGCTTGCACTAGATGCATCGATTTCAATGTATATGATTTCTAATCATATTTGATTGCTTGCATTTAATGCAATGATTTCAGTGTAGATGGCGATTTCTAATTGTATTTGATTGCTTTCACCAGATGCATTGATTTTAGTGTAGATATTGAATTCTAATTATATTTGATTGCTTGCACTAGATGCATTGATTTCAATGTAGATGATTTCTAATCTTATTTGATTGCTTGCATTAAATTCATTGATTTCAGTGTAGATGGTGATTTCTAATCCTATTTGATTTATTTCGCTAAATACATTGATTTTGGCATAGATATTGATTTCTAATTATATTTGATTTCTTGCACTAGATGCATTGATTTCAATGTAGATGTTGATTTCCAATCCTAGTTGATTACTTGAATTAGACACATTGATTTTAGTGTAGAAGTTGTTTTCTAATCCTATTTTATTGTTTGGATTAGATGCATTGATTTCAGTGTAGATGTTGATTTTTGATTTCATGTAATTGGTTGTATGATGGTACATAAATTTTAAAGTGATTGAATTAGCACTCTGCATTGATTTCACTGTAAGCACAAACATTATTGATAATGTACATTGATTTTTGTGTTATAGTAATTCAACCTATTAATATTGGAGAGCAAGAGAGACAAGTTATCATATTTACTATAACAACTTGAGCTAAATATTTAAATGGTTTATGACTAGAAATGTTCTTTTCATATTATCGATATGAAAATATGAGAAAACTAACAAGGGTGAAAATAAGTATAGTAGAAGAAAATAGTTTTAGATTGATCATAATGAATAGTATTTGTAATTGACTACATTCTTATTATTCACATTTTCTATCATTCAACACTATTATTGCCACTTTGCATTCAAATTTTTTATTTCATTATTTTTCATCATTAAAGTTATTAAAAATATTAACCATCTCAACAAAATGAGGTAACTAAGCAAAATTTAAAATCAAAATGACCACGTTAATCTCATACATATTTAGCATATTTAAATTGATTGTATTAATATTACATATATTTACATATTATTGATAAAATTAATCATATCTTCAATATATTTTCCTTGGTCGTACACAACTGAAACCATCCTAGTTCCATCTTAACTATGGCTCTATCAAGCGGAGAGAGGCATCAACTATCTCAAGGTGCAAACCTTTCCTCTAGTTCTTCACTCAAAAAAGAGGTATGCACCTAGAGAGATTTGGTCCCTCTTGGGGCTTGAGAGATCCATAGTTAAGATGGATGTAGGCTCATATAAATTAAATTATCGACAATATTCATTTTTTTGTTTAAATAAGATAATCATCTTAATTTTTAATTAGTTCAATTATATTTATTAAATTACTGTTAAATGAGGATTTTTTTGAAATTACATATTAATTATTACGATGATAAAAAGCATTCTTGAGGAGAGACCTTTGTTTTTGGGAATAATAGATTTGTTTATTACTCGATGGTTCTCAAATTTGGCACCTTCATTATGGTCGTCACAAAAAACAATAGTTTGAGTTCAACTCTGAATTTGACACTCTGTCTTTGACATCTATTATCTTTAAATCCATGGGAAAGTGTCTTCCACATACTTAAAGATAGATATTGAATATGTAAAACTATGCCATTTCACTTATGCTTAACTCTATGTGGAGATCGATGCAATTAAAAATCTTCTTGACATGTGTTACGTTCCTATACCAATAAGAGTCATAATTTTTGAATGATTGAAATTAAACCTGTAATATGTACATACCTTTGCTTTATGCAATTGTTTTCCATATTAAGAAAATTAAAAAATGTAAAGAGTGTATGTCCTAAAAGGAAAATCAAAAGACAAAAAGAATAAGAAAAGGTCCAAAAAAATGAAAAATATGAACCCCAAAAAAAGAAAAAAGACCATGAAAGTGCGCAAGCTAAAATGCCACTACTACTTTACTTTTATGCAGAATAAAATGATTGTGTGAAGCTTGTAGTCCTTGTCACAATCCATAATAGTCAAAATGTTTAAACTTGGTTATTTCATGTTTTCAATTTCATGTCTATAGATAGAGAATAAAAATCTGGCCAAACAGTGTAACCTTGGAAGATAATTAGATAGGTAGAGTAAATAAAAGTAGCTTAACTATTTAATATGAGCCCTTGGATGTAATAAGGTTATATTTAGTTAGTTTACTATTGTAAAAAGAAAGAAAAAATGTTTGATAAGGGTTTTCTATATCAAATGCACCCCAATAAAGAGAAGTGAAAATGGTAGGATGAGTAGATGGGTAAGTAGAAGAAAGGTTGTAGAAGTATGGTGATTGATTAGACAAAAGTGTGTTTATCATATTTTTCATCATAAAAGCTACAGATATCAATGAACAATCAAGCATGCAAATGGATATCAAAGGAAATTAATTAACTTCCCTCATTAATTTCACCTTTTATTTAACTAATTTCCCACAACAAAGTTCAAAGTACTTAAAAGCCTTAAGTCAAAGAGGCTCAGAGCATTTCTCTAACTTTTGGAGGGACCGCAGTATGGGTTTGTGACAAATTTTCTCAATATGGAAAGAAATCATGGTCAACTAAGTCCAACTAAGGTCTATCATGGAAAACCATGGTCAATCATGGTCCACATTAATCAGAATCGGTCAACCATGGTCAATTATGGTGTACCATGGTCCAATGTCACATTGTGATAGAGATTGTCTCAATATGAATATCAACCATGGTAAACCAAGGTCCAACATCATATTGTGAGAGAGATTTTCTTAATATGAAAATCAATCATGGTAAACCATGTTCAGTCATGGTCAACCATGGTTAATAAGCATGTCACATTGTGACAAACATTGCCTCATGGTTCGACATCACATTTTGACAACCATGGTCAACTATGGTCAACCATGGTCCAATGTCGCATTGTCACAAAGATTGTCTCAATATAAAAATAGACCATAGTCAACTATGGTCAACCATGTTCACTCATGGTCAACCATGATCAACCATGTTCACTCATGGTCGGCCATGGTCAACCATGGTCAACCATGTTCACTCAAGGTCATCCATGCTCCCTCATGGTCAACCATGTTCACTCATGGTCAACCATGGTCCAACATCACATTGTGACAAAGATTGTCTAAATATGAAAATCAATCATGGTCAATCATGGTCCAATGTCACATTGTGACAAAGATTGTCTCAATATGAACATGAACCATGGTCAAGCATCATTTACCATGGTCAATCATAATCAACCATGGTCAACCATCGTCTTGAACCATGGTAAATCATGATCAACCATGGTGAGCCATGATTAATCATGGTCCAATGTTAGATTGTGACAAATATTGTATCAATATGAAAATCTACTATGGTTAACCATGGTCATTAATGACCAATAACCATGGTCATCCATGTTCAACCATGATCTAATGTCGCATTGTGACAAATATTATCTCAATATGAAAATCAAGAATGGCCAGTCGTTGTCAAGAAGGGTCCAATGTCACATTGTGACAAATATTTTCAACCATCATCAAATGTCATCAACCATTTCTAACCATTGTTAACCACAGTCCAACATCACATTGTGACAAAGATTGTCTCAATATGAAAATCAACTATGGTCAACCATGGTCAATAACCATGGTTACATTGTGTCAAAGATGTTTTAATGGTCCAACAACACATTGTAACAACAATGGATAACCATGGTCCAACCTTGCATTGTGACAAATATTAGCTCAATATGAAAATCAGCCATGGTCAACCATAGTCCAAGATTGCATATTGGCCAAGATTGTTTGAATATGAAAATCAACCATGGTCAATTATGATCAACTATGTTTATTTTAGGCTTTATAATGTTTATCTTAGTTTTTATATACCTTGGGTTTACAATATTAATCCCTTGGGTTTTTAGTGTTAATCCTTGAGTTTATTTGTGACTTGGGCTTATCATATCAATCCCTTGGGTTTGTTAATCTAAGGGTTCATACTCTTAGGGTTTAATATTATTGATAGGGTTTACAATATTATTCCAAGGGTTTAATATAAATCCCTTGAGTTTATATTATAAATTCCTTGGATTTATTAATTCCTTGGGTTTATTAATCCATTGGGCTTATTAATTGCCTAGGTTTATAATAATCCTAGCATGCATTTGTGATAAATATTTTCTCAATATGGAAATAAATCATGGTCAAATATGGTCAACCATGGTTACCCATGGTCAATCATGGACAACATTGGTCAAACATAGTCAAGCATGGCCAATTATGGTGTAGCAGGGGTCAAACATCGTCAATCATGGTCAACAAGAGGTCAATGTCGTATTGCGAAAAGATTCTCTCAATATGAAAATCAATCATGGTCAACCATGGTCTAATTTCGCACTGTGAAAAAGATTGTCTCAATATGAAAATCAACCATGGTCAACCATGGTCAACCATTTTTGTTTTAGGGTTTATAATATTTATCTTAGGGTTTATATTAGGGAAAATTTTAGTGGTTAATATTCGCAGGTGGGCTAATTTTCCCTTTTTTTCCAAAAAAAAGATTCGCCAATTTCCATTTTTTTTAAATGATTCATCCACATTTTATAGTATAAAATTAGTTTACCTTAAAAATTGCCAAAATTTTATATAGACTAATATAAACTCATTATCAATCTAAATATTTTTACAAAAATATTGCCAAACATTTTACAATTTGCATATTAGGGACTAGTAAGATTCACCAAGGTTTCTAAACATTAAGATAAACTTCCATCCTTCAAATTTTCCTTAGTTTATATGGCTTGGGTTTACAATATTAATCCCTTGGGTTTAACATTATTCCCTTGGAAAATCGAGCACTCGCACCAAACCTAGAACTGAATTCCTCTAGTTCACCCCCGAGTAAAGATTTCTTGCCATGGATCAACTACCCTCGTTGATCTTTGCAATGGGTATTTAATACCCTCTTTCATGATATGGTTTCCTTTAATGACATCCTGCTTTCATGGATATTTTTATCAATTTGGCTAGCATTTCCTAAGAAATCTTTCCCTTCTCTCTCGGGAGGCTTTTGCTCATAAAATATTTCCTTTCTCTCCCACCAGGATTTTATTTTTTTCTTAAACTTAGCATCTTTCTCGAGATAAGTAACTTGAAGGATATTTATCTCCCAATCCATTAAGCTTATCTAGAATTGGATCTAGAAGTTTTACCATGAAAGAATTATCCATTCCCATTCACTAACGAGATTTCATTTGGAAAGACCCTCATCTCTTGGTGCCTCGCTTTCTAAGTGATTGAATTGTCTTTATTTATTTAATAATAAAGTATTTACTTTCATTGTTACACCTCAAACCTAGATTTTATGTTACAACTTAGTCTTAACTTAGGTCTTGCATGATAGCAAAAAATTGTTACATACGACGGAGGGGTGTTACATACTCCCCCCCTTAAATTTACATTGTCCTCAGTGTATTATTGCATCTTAAAATTTATTTCCTCATTCTTAGGTAGTTGTTTTTAGATTTATAGGTTCCCATGGCCTTTCCATCTGAATAATATCTTGTGATCCATAGGTTACAAAGGAGTTCTACCAACAAATATCCTTCCATTGCTACCTATAACATTTTTTGCAATCAATTTTGTGAGAGACATCAGATGCACAAACTCAATTTTGTTTATCAAAGTTAATGTCATAACTTTATATAACAATACTATTATTTGAGTAACTACGGGTTAATGTTGCCCACCATTTAACTATGATTCCTCATTTTCATTGTATTTAAATAATAGGAAGATATGCATGTTCTTCCAATTCATTTGTGTTCTTGCCGAACGCTTGCTTTGCACAGTCTCCCTGCATTAGTGACAACAAGTCAATCTAGCACATTTGACTAATCAAAGTGTATAAAAATACCACATTAGGTTAGCTCAAACATAACCATCAAAATCATAATTACATGTAATCATCATGTACTAGAATCATAAATTGCATGCATACTATATTGAAATAAATTTCTGGTTGCCATCCAAGAAAACCACCCAGTGCCTTCTCCTCAACCATGTGTAGATCACACACATGCAACTATACATGTCATATATCATCATGAAATACATGCATCCATGCCAATACCATATGTACTGCTTGGACCCAATACCACTTGTACAACATGTACATAATATCAAATGTCCATAGCAGAACCTACATGACATATACTTCATCCACATGTTTTCAACCATGTTACTATTATGCCAAAAAATACTTCAATTATTCATATGCACTAATTTTAGGTGAGTCCAATCAAACCATTCTTGATTTGTCAATTGGAGAGTAAGGAATTCATGAACCTATTCAACTTCTCCAACCATATCATAATTGAAGAATTTTATGTCAAAGTATTCAAGTGCTTTTATTTCACTAATTCTTTTCACGTGACTTATGGTTGCAGATAAATTTGAGCAAAATAATAATATAGAGGTAATCATGCATAATACAAATATATCATACCAATAAATTTGAGTTTTGGGATTTAATGTGTCACTAGACAAGGTCTTAATAGCAACGAAATCTGACCTCTACTCAACCATAAAGTAGGTTATTGACTATGATATTTAGTCTAGTTTGGACTTCAAGGTTATATTTGAAGTTTAATAACAACCTTAACATTGTCTTTAGTCAAGAAGATAATTTTTTGGTACTCCAAAGTACACAACACATAATCTAGTTATTCCATATGGTTTCATGTTTTCTCCCATTTTTTTTACCACTTCTCCCAACACTTTGTTGACCATGAATAATTAAGTGCATACCTGAAACCAATCGAATAATTAATAATGAAGTACCTACACCTCCTATACATGAGTCCTAAATGATGGTTAGATTGTTCTCACACTCTTCCATCTCTTAATTTCCAGGCTACTATGTGTACCAGGGTGTGAACCTACGTCATTTACATGTTGACACCTCAACTTAACATTAGATCACGACCTAGTATAATTCATTTATTGGAAACCAAATCAATTATCAAACTCTTTAAAATAAACTGTTTATGCAGTAATTATTATTTTGTCATATTCAGAACCAGACAACACTATCAATGCAATCCGATGGGGAGACTTCTCCAAGATTGCTTGATAGAAAACAATGATACAAAATATGCATCTCAAATTGTACGATTGTCAATTTATTTGAATAGATTGCTAGATATCATATTATCGAAACCAATTATCTTCATACACAACAATCCCAATTACCAGTATCACTTATCCATCCAATATGGTTGAAGCATCCTATGAGTTTAACAATGGTTTTTTATCCTCTCTCTTCATCATCTAGAACTTTTTATATGTCACACCTTACTTTGTGAATTTATTAATTTACTACTAACGTAAGATCCGTAGATCATCATACGCTGTATTAATGCAAAACCTTTTGGTTTACCAAAAAATTGTTTATTAATTCGAGCAAGTCATGTTTTGAATCTAGTGTACAATTCTTCTTAGTCATTAGGTTGGTTTGAATTTCTCTATTTCTATTTCAAATTCATCAAGCAACACAATATCTAGTCTATTTGTCATTTCTATTTAGGTAAAGCATGCATACTTTGTTTGTATATAGTAGAAGCACACTAATCATTTTTATCTTATCACTTCCCACAAGAAGTACATTTGTAAAATCTACTATCATTCCAATAGAAGAATATTATTCTTGATGTAGATTTGAAAGGTGCCTATTTGTGTGATATGAACAGAACCCCTGTTATATCTTCAAGGTTGTGAAGTTTAAGGTTGCATACTTTCAGTTGCAATAATTTAGACATTGGAATTTTAGTGAACTTGAGAATGTTTCTTTGAACTTGTATTTAATATTGCTATTAATCGAGAGGCACTCGGAGCTTCTTTTGTACTCCTAATATTTATTTAACCTAGAGGTACTTTTGGGTGTGAGTCCCATTGACCTACTTACGATGGTCATAAAATTTTTAATGTATAATGTTGTTACGAAACCAACTCACAAAAATATAGAAAACATAGATCGATGCCTTAGGAATAATCCTCTTCGAGGGGGCAACCTCCTTAACATTACACAAACGAACAATTCTTAGATTATTCCAATGAAAAAACCTCCTTTCTATATATATGAGTCTAAGGGGTCACAATATAACCAAAGGAGACCTAATAATAATATAACGACACCAAAATAACAATAGTGGGATTCTATGGGGCACAATAATAACAATATGGGGACAATAGGGGCACAAAAATAACAATAAGAGATACAACAACAATAGTAGTGGGAGAATCACCATTATTATAGGGACCTAACATGCCCCTTCCCTTCAAAAAACTGTTGTCCTCAATGCTTGAGCGGTTCTGGATGCTTCTGTATAAAATTCTCATCCTCCCATGTGGAATCTTCAACGGATAATTTCTTCCACTTGATGAGATACTCTGAAATTGATTGATTTCGTAGTTGTCAAGTTATTTTTCTTTGACTACTTCAGGTTCCAATATGTTTTTTCCTTCCTCATCAAGTTATTGCAATATTTTTTGAACTAGAAGCTCGTCACCTATAACCTTCTTTAAGCATGAAACGTGGAAAATTGGGTGCACTCAGGAAGCTGTAGGAAGCTCCAATTTGTATGCCATAGTACCTATCTTTTGCAACACCTTGTATGGACCATAATACTTTGGTCATAATTAATTATCCTTCTTAGCTTGCTTGAGCGGCATTTGTTTGTATGGTTGTAGCCGTAGGAATACCCAATTACCTACATCAAAACCTCTTTTGTTGCGATGTTGATCTGGATGGTGGATGATATCCATAAAGTGCCATAAATGGGGTCATTTTTGTTGCAGTATGGTAGGAATTGTTATACCACCATTCAACCAGAGGCAACCATTTAACCCATTGTGTATGTTTATCAGATACAAAGCAATGAAGATATCCTTCCAAACATTAGTTTACTATCTTAGTTTTCCAATTAGATTGAGGATGACAAGATGATATAGGAGCTAATTGAGTACCAAGACAAGAAAATAATTCTGTTGAAAAATTTCCAGTGAAATTGGGATTTGCGTCGCTTACAATAATATTTGGGTTTCCATGTAGATTTTGAATTTTTTCCATAAATGCAGTAGAAACTGTACTCATTTTAAATGGATGGGATAATGCACAAAAGTGTGCATACTTTGCAAGTATGTCAACTACCACCATGATAACACTCTTTCCTTCAGACTTGGGTAAACCTGTGATAAAATACATTGAAACCTCCGCCCAACATTGGCTTGGAATGGATAAAGGTTGTAATAGTCCTGGGGTCTTAATTGTTTCGACTTTAATTTGTTGGAAAACCAAACATTCCACCACAAATTTTTGAATATCTGATTTAAGGCCATCCCAGAAAAAATCCTTCTTAACCTTGTAGTAGGTTTTTAGAAATCCCGAGTGCCATCCTAAGGGAGAGGTGTGCAATTCCCTAAGAATATTTGGTTTGAGTTGGGAATTCTTACCTAGGTATAACCGATCCTCGTACCATAACGAATCATTTTTCCAGCTAAATGTATTATATGTACTGGGATCTTTTTGTATCTTTTGAATGAGTTCCCACACTTCCTCTTCATTCTTCCATTCATCCCTTGCTTCGTTTATCCAATCTGGTTGGATAATAGAAATGGCACAAAAAATGCTTCCACATCCTCATCCTTTCTTGAGAGTGCATCTGCCACAAAATTTTTCTTCCCTTTTTTGTAGATGATTTCAAAGTCATTACCCAACATCTTTGTGACCCATTTTTTCTACTCTTATGAAAATAATCTTTTTTCTAATAAGTATTGAAGACTATCATGATTCGTTTTTACCTTGAAGTGTCTTCCCATTAGGTAGGGTCACCATTTCTTAAGTGCATGTAGTATTGCCAACATTTCCTTCTATTAAATAGCTTTGTGTAAATACTTTCCTTTGATTTGATGACTTTTGAAAGTTATGGGTCTTTCTTCTTGCATTAAAACAACACCAATTCCATTTCATGAGGCATGACATTCCACAATAAAGGATTTTGTGAAGTCTGGTGTAGCTAAGACTGGTGCTTGGCACATTGCCTCTTTGAGATGCTCATAGGCCTTTGTAGCTTCTGGAGTCCATGAAAATGCTTCTTTCTTCAATAATGTTGTTAGAGGTGCTGCTATTCTCCCATAATTCTTAACAAAGTTTCGATAATACCCCATCAACTCGAGAAATCCTCGTCCATGCTTTATGGATGTGGTGATTTTCCATTCCTTAATGGTTTTAATTTTGCTAAGGTCTACCTTAACACCTTCATGAGATACAATATAACCTAGATATTTCACCTCTTATACTCCAAAGAAACATTTGGAGATTTTTGCATATAATTGTTTCTACTCCAATAGTTTGAGCACCATGTCAACATGTTAGACATGATCCTTCCAAGACTTGTTGTAGATTAGTATATCATCAAAAAATACTAACACAAATTTTCTAAG
>APFE030248955.1:36146-65566 GCA_000404065.3 Pinus taeda
GAAGGGTTTGAAAATGGAATTCATCAAACCTTGAAATGTAGAAGGTGCATTAGTAAGGCCAAAAGGCATGACCAAAAATTCATAATGACCCTCATGAGTTCTAAATGTTGTTTTCGGAATGTCTTTAGTCTTCATTCTAATTTGGTGATATCCTGAACGGAGATCCAACTTGGTGAAGTGAATTGATCCATGCAATTCATCCAATAATTCATCAATGATAGGAATGTGAAATTTATCTTTAATAGTGAGCTTGTTGAGCTCCCTATAATATGGAAACATGTACCATGATCCATCCTTCTTGTGAACCAATACTACTGGAGCAAAGAGAGAACTTTGACTAGGTTGAATTATATCAGCCTCTAGCATTTCTGCAACCATACGTTCAATTTCACTCTTTTGGACATAGGGATATTTGTAAGGCCTGATGTTTGGAGGAACACTTCCTAGAATCAAATTAAAAGCATGATCATGATCACGAATAGGGGGGAGGCCTTTGGGAGTCTCAAATTCCTTGGAATGATTGTCCAAGACTTTTTGGAGATATGGAAAATGGATCATTTTGATGTGGGAACCTATAGTGAACATAATTGTTCAATTATGCCTCATTGTTCTTTCTTTAGAAGCTTTGTCATTCTGTTAGAGCTGATTATCTTTCCTAGTTTCCCTACTATACCCATTAATTCAACTTCCTTTCCTTCTGAAGAGAATTTCATGAAAAGTTCTTGAAAACTAAAAGCTATTGTACCCATGGATTGTAGCCATTGTACTCCTAGTACAAAATCAGCACCACCCATTGGAATGGAAATCATTAGGATATTCAATACATATTCTCCCTTGGATAGCTTGATATTATGGCACTTTCCTGGGCAATTTATGGTTCCTCCACTTGCAACCATCACTTGAAACTCTAGTGCTGGGTATAGGAAGCAATTCAATTCCTTGGATATCTTACAATGAATAAAATTATGGATACTTCTTGAATCAATTAACACTATTACCTTTTACTTCTTGATATGCCCTTTTATCTTGATAGTTTGGGGAGTGGTAATTCCAGCCAATGCATTACAAGATATGGTCAGATTTATTTCTTCTTTTTATAGGGTTTGTTCCTGGTGTATATCCTCTTATTTTGACATTTATTGTTCCTTTTCTTCCTCCTCTTGACAATCTTTGTAGAATAATTTCTTCTATGCACACTTATGACCTTTAGTGTATTTTCTATCACAACTGTAACAAAGCCCTTTTTCTCTTTTATCTTCCAATTGTTGTGGTGTCAAACTTGTAGGTTGTGGATGGTTAGGGGTAGCAACACTTCCAAATTTATGATTGTGAGTGGTAGGCTTCCTTGTTTCCATAATTTTGCTTTCCATTTTTCTGGCTAAACTGAATGCCTTCTCCAATGAATCTAGTTCCCAAAGTTGAACTTCATGTTTGATGTTATATTTTAAAGTCCCTATGAACAAATCAATCCTATACTCCTCTGGAATATCTTCTACCCATATATTCAATTTTTGGAAGTCCTCAATGTGCTCCATCATTGAACCATTTTGTTTGAGGTTTATTAATTGGCTAAAAAAGTGTTTCTTTTTGTATCTCCTAATGTGCTATCATTTCATCCGTAAAAATAGCCCAAGTCACAATTTGTTTATGAGAGCAAAGCCATCGATACCATACAAACTGATTTGGTTCCAAATATAAAGTTGGAATGAGTACGTTTTTTATGTTTTTCACATTATGGAGATCGAAAAATTCCTCCATCTGTAGTATCCATGTTCCGGGATCCTTGCCATCAAACTTCCTCATATCGATCTTTGAAACATGGTGGTTCTTCGATTCAATGTTAGCGTCTATGAAATCATGATTACCATTTATTTTGTTTTCATCATGAGTTTCCTTTACTACTCTTTCACCATTAGTAAGCGTTTCTTGTAGAAACGTTGTCAAATATGTCTTCAAATATTCCATGCCTTTCTTTAAATCATCCATCTTAGTTTCCATGCCATCCATCTTAGCTTCCACGCCGTCCATCTTAGCTTCCATGTCACACATCTCGGTTTTTACACCTTTATTTAAAGCATCCATCTTAGCTCCACGCCATACATCTTAGCTTCTATGTCCTTCTTTAAACCATCCATCTTAGCTTCTATTACTTTTTGTGCGAGTGAAATTTGTTGCACTTGGTCTCGTAATTTTGATATATCATGTTGCATTTCTTACTCTCCTTCATGAGTCATGCTAGATATTTCAGGTTGCTTACTAGGTGTTTCCATTTTATTTCTTCGTGGCATCAATTATCGATAATAATGCTTCACTATGCCCTTTGAATTCCTTCAAACTAATTTTTAAAACCAATCTTATCCAAAATTTAAAAAAAAAATACACACCTTTTCTCACTTTGTAGGATCTCGATATTGAATCTGATGTATCTCTGTAATTTTGGATCTCCAAGGTCTAAAATAGCTTCCTGCAGTAACCCTCTGAGTAATATTTCTAACTCTGCAAGTCTGATGAAGATTGGATTCTCCAATGAAGAGTTATGCCAAATCACCCATGATGACCTGAGTATAGACTCGTTCAATAGAGTGAACTTCTACGCCATGCCTCAGGTCACTATTTCAACCCTAGGTTCTGAAAATGATACCCAACAAACTAGAGTCTGTCCTCTTTCTGTAATTTCTTACGAAAATTCAATCTGATGCTTTGAGTGAAAGTTATGATGATTTTCCCAAGGTCACCTCTTTGGAATGTAATTCATGGGTTTGCAAAAAACCTAACATCCTCATATTATATCTCTAAAAATATAGCAAGAAAAGATCTGAAATTCGGACCCAAGTTCAGATCGATTCCGTTTCAAATGGGTTTTTTTTAGCTTCTGAAACTTTGTAGTGAAAGAGTTATAGCGAAAATTCTACGATGATCTGTTTGGAGCAGCAAAAAGATAGAAAAGATAGATCAACGCCTTAGAAATAAGCCTCTTTGAGGGGGAAACCTCCTTTACATTACATAAATGACCAATTCCTAGATGATTCAAATGACAAGACCTCCTTTCTATAAATAGGAGTCTGATGGGTCACAATATAACCAAGGCCAACCTAATAATAATATAAAGGCACAAAAATAACAATAGTGGGATTCTATGGGGCACAACAATAACGATATGGGGACAATAGGGGCACAACAATAACAATAAGAGATACAATGACAATAGTAGTGGGGGAATCACTAGTATTATAGGGACCTAAAAAATATTTTCTTCAACATGTATGCAATGAGTTGTATTCATGTGTGCATATACTTCACAACTCTAACCTTAGTTCAATCTAGATTGGAAATATAATTTGTGCCTCTTATCTATATTAATTATAATTATTTAGATATTTCTTTACTCCAAAGGATTTTGTAGGCTCTGACTACATGTCTAATTACATATGCATGTTTCTACTGAATATCTCAATAATTAATTTGTAAAATTTAATTCCCTTCAACAGTGTATATTTGGAGCATTTTCACAATAAGGGTGAATTAAACGGTTCCACCATTTGCAAAACCATATCCAAAAATGAATTGATTCATTACATGTAGATGCACCAATCAACACAACAATATTAAATTGAAAGACAATTTAAATAAAATACATAGTCTCATATACTGTACAAGGATCTATCTTTCATGAGCTTAATGATATTTCATGGGAAATTCATGAATAGATCCAATTAAGGGAAACCTTCAAAATATATTCTAGGATGGAACAAAATTAATTTAACCATCAATTTCAAATACGTTTCATAGAATATCATGTACTCATTTGTTATGACTTATATAGGTTCCATCTATATAATTTTATTTTTGATTTTTCCTCTTGTTGGCCATGATCTATTGGAAAACAAACACTTGTCTATTTAATCTATCTTTATTTACGAGTTACCTCATAAGAGTTCAATTTTTCTTCCCTTCATATATCATCTCTTCTTAAGATCTCTATAAGTATAAACTTAATTTCATTGAGCTATCTCCTTCGTTAGATTATCTTTACTGGCATTGGTTGAATTTTGTTAGATGATGTACATCTCATAATTTATTTTTTATATGAACAAGTAATATGATGATAGTAGGGAAGAAGACACTTATTGGCACACAATTAAATATAGGATTCAACCTTCCTTATCCACCATTTCTCCTTTTCAACACTTGCATTCATATTTATAAGACATAATGACCACACCACCAACTTTTAATACAATAACCATACTTTTTAAATATTACAAATTTGTTCATTCATCAATATGGACTATAACCATCTAAAACTAAACCAATTTTTAAATCATGCTAATTAGTGAGAATTTTAAGCCCTCCATCTAGCTCATTGTAACCATACAACTGAGCCATACATGAGAGACATACATATATGTAAGCACATGCATGTAATCACATCACGTTTTTGGGAAAATATCCACTCATCATATGTAATGAAAAGGCTAAACATACATCCTTCAAAAATAATGTAAATTAGAAACTCCGAGAGGAAAGTATTCATATTCTTATGAGATGCTTTATGAAAAAAAACAAATAGCTCACATAAAATTATACACACTCATCTTTGTAGTTCATTTATACGCAAAGTGCCGACACATCTTTTAATCTTGTTTTACGTAATGAGTGCTTAAAATAATTATGAAATTGTAATTAAGTATTACAGCAAATCGTGGCATATGTGTAAACCATTTTATACATATTTTCATGTTTCCCACACACATTAATGTGTACAAAATGAGATATGTGCAGTGCAATCCTCATCAATACATACCGTAATTGAATGACTGTGCACCTAAAACTACCAATATCAATTGTGGCATATATTTATCCTTTGACCTGTACTGTTATTTATTATGGAGAGAATAAAATGTGCACATCATGCAACAAAATAACCATGAACCAGGTCATGAATAACCTCTAAGAGATAGTCTTACCAAAAAACAATATACCATGTATGTGAGAGTCGAACTAATTCATCCTTATGATGTTTTAACTTGCTGACGCAACAACTTGGCGTATTAATTGCATTAAAAAAAAATGAGATTGGTAATATTTTTACCTTAGCAAGCCGACAAAAGTTTGAAATTCAACTTTATAAACAACAATAAGGGACCATACCATGAATTCTGACTATAAACTAGAAGGAATTCCACATCCTGATGGACTCTTTGAAAGATGATACATACCTATGCATATGAATAGGAAGCCTGGGAGTGCAGAACTATAAGAATTCAAAACCAATAGCTCAGACAAAACACATCACTTCCTTGTAGTCTTATTCAACTTCAAGGGGCACATTTTCATAGTAAATAAACAAAAACTAGCCCCCCTTTTTGCACTACGCTCTACAAAAAAACAAAATTTTCCAATCTTACACAAAAGGTGGAATTTCCCAAATGTGTCCCAAATGTCTCAAAACAAAGTAAAAACAATGTTTTCTATAAGAACCCATTTCAGGCTAATGGAATGGTCAGACCTTTCTCATCAACCAAGGTCTCCCAGAACCTTACAAATGCTTGACCAACCTAGGTTATGAGTTATGACGACCTTTCTATTCATGCACTATCACAGTTGATTGACCCTTTGCAGGTTTAACTATTCATAGGGAACTATTCTCAATACAAATTGTTGGGCTTGAATTCAAATATCCAATCCTCATTACATGTAAATCAAACCATCTTGGTGGGGTTCGATCCCAATTTCCCTCCTCATCTATCATTCTTGTCCACATCCACTAGAACTGTACATTCAAAGGAAATTGAAGCCATGAGTAGGGCCACGAATAACCACAATCTATTCCATGAGGTGAATTCTTTGACATGCCACTGTAACCCCCCACGAAACTAATGACACCTTAGCATCCAACGAGGGGGGATAGTGGGTATTGAATTTGAAACCATTTGTTTATGAGCCATATGTGGGAAAAGTCTAGAACTATAAATCGATAAAAAATATCGATCAAACATTGTGTATATGTGATGTCCACACATGGAGACAATGAGATTAATGAGATTTTTACCTGTGTGACTTCTCTGCGTGAAAGTAAGGATAACCACTATCCCATTTCATGCATTTATGGGTGCGACCAAAAAGATAACCATTATCCCAAATGAATGATTTTGCGTCCAACTAAAACAATAATCGAACGCCTTTAGATTAGCGGATAAGGTCAGCAGAAAAGGCAATTGTGTAGCTCGAAGAGGAAAAAATGTAATCTATAAGAGATTTTACCCATTAATAAAATTGGGAAGGAATTTTTGTCTTTCAAAACTACCAATCACACACACACGCTTCCTAAAAATACCATATCCACGTGTGGCACTTGAGAAAGACAGTCATGGCGCTAATTTTATAGAATTTTTTGCGATGTCTCAGATAATCGTTTTGGTGTGGAAGAACCGTCTTCGAATAATTCTACCATTTATAGAGTAACAAGTCCATAAGCTTGGGGTAGCTGCTAATTTTATTATCATCAATTCCTTATCGTTTAGGTCCACAACCTTTCCATACTCAGTTTAGCAAGTGTCAACCATTTGGACAAGTTTCCACAGGTCAAGAAAACCATAGTGTTTTGTCTTTTTAACTATAATCCTAGTGTGTTGTGGCTTATACGACTCCCGTGGATGCACTCTCCAACAAAACAAGAGTTTCATATCATGGAAGGGTGAATAAACTATGTAAATATCTCAATGCATGATGACCTTTCCATAAGGGGTTTCAACTAAAGACATAACTAGCTTTTTAAGCTCAATCATGTTAACAATCTCCCACCATCGTCTAGTCTAATTAGCATTTGATATAAAAGTCTAGTCATCTCTTAACCTTGTTTTCTGCGAGTTTCCAAAACACATCATTCTTATGAATGTTACAATCAATTACCTAGTACATCAAATACATTGCTCCATTGCTCTCCTTAAGACCAATGATTGGCTAGATTATTCCCCCATGCGGAGAATTTTTGGGTTGGTATTTGAATGGTGGTCTAGGATTCAAAGCTTGGTCTCAGGTGGATGGGGTTGATAAAATCCATGATAACTAACTACCACTTTAGATTTGATGTGTCATGGGTCGTTTTTTTTTTTAATATAAATTTCCACAGTCACTCAAATGTATAAATTTTATGATTTTGGGAAAGGATTTTTTTGTGGGCTCAAATCCCTATCTTTACAGATTTTACATCCTTAAGGATTTTAAATTGACTATTATCTTTCCAATTTTTATTTTTTTTTGTTTTTTCTGTAAAATAAAATTTCAGTAAAATATCCAAAGCCTAAAAGAAAAATAATTACTTTTTCTTATGCTTGGTTTGAAAAAATGTTAGATGGTTAGCCATTCCAAGGTTATTTCCATTAAAATGAATACAAAAGATGGAATTGAACAATCAATCTTGATCTACTATCATAATTCATCACGAAACAACATTGTACTAATTCATGGCTAATTATATGGTTGTGTAGTAATGCACTTACAACCATCACTTCAAGTCGCTCAACACAATAAAACTCTTATTATGAATTTATAGTTGATGGTTGGGTTTCATATTTGAATTAATACCTTGATGATTGGGTCACTTGTGTGCTTATTTTACAACATATTGGCATTAATTTCTTCCCTAATAACTATGCGAGGGAACATTGTTCCTTTTGAATTGAGTAGTGGAATTTCATGGTCCAAATCAAGGTTTCCAAATACTTCTAATTTAAGTGATGTGTGATTGAAAACATGAATAATTACATGATTTTCAAGAAATACAAGACATTTCACTCTTCCTTAAAATATCCAACTTTAGCTATTTTCAAAATCCCTAACTTCAAACAACCTCAGTTCAAATTTACCTTCAATTTCAAGTAATTGATATACTATTAATATATATGTATGCTATTTCTTCAAAGCCCTCAAATAAATCTGTTTAAGATTTAATTTCAACCTTTATGGTTTCTGGAATATTTTTCTTATAGTAGAGTTATACTGAACCCTTCATAGAGACCTCTTATTTGTGTAGGACCTAGTTTTGGACCTACAACTCATTCATGTCTTACAGATGTGGGTTGACCCTTAGGCCACAATGTTTGAACTTAGAGCTCCAATACCATTTTTCACATAGCTCCTTGACCCAACCTAACAATCACCTACTATGCTCCCATTACTAAATTTAACTTCGATTAAATTTGGTTTCAGTGGTTGCCACATGCATAAATATTCAATTATCTCATAAACAACAATAAAACATGCAATTATACCCATAAGATTAAATATTTGACAACATAAGGAGTAAGGAGCCACATACAAAACATCTCGTGCAATTGAATCAAAGAAGATTAGATGAACGAACCATCACTTAGAAAATTGAGCACTGCCACCCAACCTTGAACTGGCTACCTACAGTTCACCCCCAAATCGATAGTCCTTGCCATGGATCAACTTCCCCTGTTGATCTCTCAAATGGGTATTTAATACCTCTTTCATGATATGGTTTCCTTTAGCGGCATATTTCTTTCATGGAAATTTTTATCCATTTGGCTAGGCTTTTTCCTAGAAAAGCTTGCCTTTCTCTCTTGCGAAGCTTTTCCTCATAAAATCTTTGCTTTCTCTCCCTCTGGGATTTTATGTTTTTCTTAAACATAGAATCTTTATCTAGCTAAGTAACTTAATGGATATTTATCTCCCAATCTAAAGATTATCTAGAATTGGATCTAGAAGTTTTATCATGAAAGAAGTATCCATTCCCATTCACCAATGGGATTTCATTTGACAAGACTTTCATCTATTGGTTTCTTGTTTTCCAAGTGATTAAATTATATTATTTTTTTAATAACAAAGTATTTACTTTCATTGTTAGAGCTCATACCTAGAGTTTCTATTACAACTCAGTCTTAACTTAGGTTTGGCATGATAGCAACAAATTTTTACATACAACAGAGGGGTGTTACAAGTGCCTTGGGTTTATAATATCAATCCCTTGGGTTTATTAATCTAAGGGTTCATATTCCTCGGGTATAGTATTATTGTTAGGGTTTATAATAGTATTCCTAGGGTTTAATGTAAATCCCTTGGGTTTATAATCCACTGGGTTTATAATATAAATTCTTGGTTGTATTAATCCCTTAGGTTTATAATACTACCAATATGGGTTTGTGACAAATTTTCTCAATATGGAAAGAAATCATGGTCAAATATGGCCAAATAAGGTCAATAATGAAAAGCCATGGTCAATCATGGTTAACATTAGTCAAACATGGTCGACCATGGCCATTTTGGTGCACCATGGTCCAATGTGACATTGTGATAGAAATAGTCTCAATATGAAATCAACCATGGCCAACCAAGGTCCAACGCCGTATTGTGAGAGAGATATTCTCAATATGAAAATCAATCATGGTTAACCATGGCTAATAAGCATCGTCGCATTGGGAAAAATATTTCCTCATGGTCTCACGTCACATTTCGACAAGAATCGTCAACTACGGTCAAGCACGATCCAATTTTTCATTGTGACAAAGGTTGTCTCAACATGAAAATCAACGATAGTCAACCATGGTCAACCATGTTCACTCATGGTAAACCGTGTTCAACCATGGTCAATCATGGTAAGTCATGGTCAGCCATGGTCAACCATGTTCACTTTGGTTAACCATGGTCCAACATCACATTGTGACAAAGATTGTCTCAATATGAAAATCAATCATGGTCAATCATGGTTCAATGTAATATTGTGACAATGATTGTCTCAATATGAACATGAACCATGGTCAACCATGGTTAACCATGGTAAATCATTATCAACCATGGTCATCCATCATCTTGAACCATGGTAACTCATGATCAACCATGATTAGCCATGGACAACCATGGTCCAACGTTGAATTGTGACAAAGATTGTCTTAATATGAAAATCTATCATGGTTAACCATGGCCAATCATGGTAATCCATGGTAAATAACCATGGTCATCCATGGTCAACCATGATCAAATTTCACACAGTGAAAAATATTATTTCAATATGAAAATTAACCATGGTCAATTGTGGTCAATCATGGTCAACCAAGGTCCAATATTGCATTGTGACAAATATTTTCAACCATCATCAAATGTTATCAACCCACCATTGACAACCACATTCCAATGCCACATTCTGACAAAGATTATTTCAATATGAAAATCAACTATCTTCAACCATGGTCACATTGTGTCGAACGTTGTGTAATGTTCCAAGGTCACATTGTGACAATGATGGTCAACGATGGTCCAACATTGTATTGTGACAAAGGTTGGCTTAATATGAAAATAAGCCATGGTCAACCATGGTCAATCATTGTCAAACATCGTCAACTATTGTGAACCATAGCCCAACATCATATTGTGGCAAAACTTGTATCAATATGAAAATTAACCATGGTCAATTGTGGTGATGAGTACTAGTATTGCAGCAAGGGTGTTGTAACTCCCACGCTACCAGCTTTACTTATCAACCAGGGGTTCATAGAAACTTGGAGCTGGCAGTGCTATATGAACAAGTAAAAGTGAAGGTCCTGCCTATTGTCACTGTTCATTCGGCGAGAGACTTTAGGGGTTCCAAGCCAGAATTCTATAGAGTTAGAAGAAGCTCGATTCTTTGATGGAAGAAGATCAAATCTACTCTAAGAGAGCTACTCTATTGCAGTAATGAAGAAAACAACATGTGATGCAAAATCACACCATATCCTAATTAACCAGTTAAACAACTATGCTAAGTAGAATTGCTAAATAAACACTAACCTAATGTTGTTATCTAAGCTACATAGGTAAAGAGCATCAAACCATACTAACGTGTAAGAAAGAAAGCTAAACTAAATCTGTTTTCACCTTTTTGGTCTTTTTTGGCAAAATCAAGTATGCAAATTAATTATTCTTGTGGATGTGACAGGTGGATGGAAGGTGATTGAGTATGGCTAAAAGGATTATGGAGTCGTTGGATGGTGTGGAAGGGCCCTAGGAGTTTTTTTGTGACTTCCTAGAGGTTCCCCATCAATTAGGCCTCAAAATAGGTTGTTTCAAGAAAAACTACAGGATGTACTAGAAAGCTATAGGATGTTCCTGTAGGAATTACATGAAACCTATAGGATACAACTGAGAGCTAATTGTGAGGTGTTGGAGGTGTTGGGAAGCTTGGAAAAGGTGTGTGATGAGTGGGATGGGGTGTTAGAAGGTCTAGGAACACTCAGTAGTCAATATCCAACAGAAGAGATGGCTAGATTCGCTCAATGTATCTAGGGGAATTTTAATGAAAAATGACAAAAAAACTAGTGAGGGTGATGGTGATGCAAGAGATGGATATGGTGGATGAGGTGGAAGGTGGTTTTTGGTGATGAAGTTTGGATCTCCTCCTGAAGTACCTATTGTTCTTAAAACATGTGTGTCTTCCAAGAACTGTGCAACAAGATACATCTTCATAAACTAGAAAAGCATGAATCAATTGCCTATATTATGCATGAAGAAAGTGTTGAAGAGAATGAAAGCATGAGTGAGTTCTTATCGTAGAAATAGAGTAATGGAAAAAGGTGACAATGAACTGAACCAAATACTGAATCAAGACAACAAACTCCAAAGCTCATGCAAGAACTAGAAATCTGTGTTTTTGGGATTGCTGAAGGGTCTCTTCCTCAAGTTATGGTCCCAGACGGAGGAAGTGAGGTCGAGACACCTGCTGATAACCTTATGGTGATATTTTTTCTCCTTGCTAACTTGATAATTGAAAGAAGGAACAAATGGAAGCAAACTAACATACAACCAACCTAATCTACATTGTTGTAATGGAAATGTATACTAAGAAAATGAACAATTAAACAATGAATCTATGCTAGCATACTTGTACAATAAAGCGGAGCCTTGGCTGCTAGGGTTGGGCCCTAACCCAATATCTTCAGCCCTCTGAGTTAACTTAGTGCTGGCTCAAAACAAAACTCATTCTTATTATCAAAATAATGGATTACATAAAAAAAATGTCACAAGTATTGTAGCTCAAAAATAGAGTAAAATTTTACAATCAAAATCATGAATCCTACTGAGGTCCTAGGCCTCTATAGTTATACATCTGAAGTCTCCAAAAAATTCCTTGAAATTAGGGAGGCCCAACTCCCAAACTCGAGATAAACTGGTGCTTTATCTTTCACATGCTCGGTTGACTTCTAGTCCTCATGATTTGGCTATTTGCACTTCAAGATGATGGAGGAATATTCGAATGGATAGGTAGTAAATGAGGAGGATTTACCTCCTATAATTCCTCTCCCTTGTCCCATTCGATTTTTGACCAAGGTCTTTCACAAAATTCCTTGCTTTTATCTTTTAATCGTGCATTAAATGCACATTAAACCGCAAAAAAAAAATTATCCAACTCTAACTCATCTCATAAATAGAATATAATCAAAAGTATGCAATAAGTTATCAGAATAGTTGGTTTGACTAAGCATTGGGTAGTCAAGGGTTCGCATAATAGTTTTGGGGCTCAAGGCCACAATTTTGGGAAAAGATAGGGTAAAGGACTTCACGAAGTCTGTGGAGTTCGAATTGTAAATGAGTCAAGTAAAAGGGTTGTCCGCCCAAAGATAATGTAGAATAATAGGAAGTGAGTTGGCCTCCGGACCATGGGAATGTATAAATAGAGCAAGGCTCCATTGTTAGGAAGGCAGTTTTTGTTAGGTTTGGAATGATCATATTGCTATGGGTTGGTGAGGATTGTTGTGCATCTGTAAGTCCGAGTTGAGGGTATTGGTGGGTAGATAGAGGCTCTGAAGCTGTGTGCACAGAGGCCTAGTAGAGTCTGCAGCTATGTGTTCGGACCCCTGCAGCTGAGTGCGCAGGGAAGATCTGCTTGTATTAACAATGGAAGTGAATAAAGATAAGTTGGTGCTAAAATACGGTGTTAAATCTGAACCATTGTGATCTGGTTAATGAATTATTGACATTTCTATTTGTTTATGCGTATGTTATGGGTTTATGCAAATCTATATTCCTTTTGAATGCGCACACTAGTTATCTTGATTAATTGTTTACTTAAAGACTGTAATAAGTAAATCTGATTGGTAATAGATCATTAAGTAATAAGAAGTGAGGAATAGACTTGTCTTTTCTGTGTGAAAGTAGAGCAGTGCAAGGCTATAGAATGGCACGCGAACCCTCCAGACCACTTCAAGACATCCCAAGGGTGCAGAAACCTAGTTCCAACACTCTCCCCTGCTACCTCGGGTGAGACCTCAATTCGCACTCTGCGGGTTGTTGCCGAAAGGGCGAGTAGCTATGGGATTTTTTTGGCCAAATAATTCTCCCATGCCTAGGTTAGGCCCATATAAGCCAACAAATGGTTCTGTTGTTGGGACTTGAACCCAAGTCTCTTGGGTGAGAGCCGAGTATCCTAACCAACTAGACTACAATAGAATGCACATGGGGCTTCCAAACCGGGCTAGTCAGGTTGTGGAAGGCTTGCACGATGGATGCACCCACCTGACTATCTGTAGGAGCACTAGTCTCAACACCCCACTCACTTGGAAGAGGGCGCGAGACTATAAAACAAGTTGTAGGAAAGCTACGCGATGTAGCTGCAACGCACATGACCGGATACACATAGAGTACGCATCCGCACACCAGGGACTACACAACCATGGGGAATAGATGGAAGGTGACCATTGTAGGTATTGTTCATGATAAGATGTCCCAATTAAGACATGTCGGAGTGGGCGGTGGGCAATTAAGGCTTAAAGATAACTGCCAAAACCACACTAATGAGCCACGAGGAGGGTGAACGATCGATTTTAAATTTGAAATCATATATAACACGCAAGAAAAGGGGCACAACACAAAGTTTGCTTAGTTTAAGATTAGAACACCATGGGTTCTAGCTAAGAAGAGCCATATGAATGGAAAACAAATGGAGGAAAGCCCGTTGTTTCAGACACTTCCAAAGGAGTACCTAGAATCATTCCTCAGGTCAATAAACCCTACCGAGGAGAGTCCACAGAATCCTCTGCCACAGACAGCCGAACTCCATAATTCACCCAGGATGTCGCGGACCAGGAAGGACCCCTAGATATCGGAACCTGTAAGAAGTTCGTTGCACAGTCAGTGCATTAGCATGCTCACGATGGAAGAAAAGGGTAAAATTCTTACAATTGAAAGCGACGAGGAGGAAGTAGGATTTCTAACATATGTCAAAGAAATAAACCCAGACAAGGATACTATCGAGCCAGTGCGATGACCTAAGTATATGCCCCCGAGTAAAGGAAAGGCTAAGGTCCCTACCAATCTAGACAAAATTGATAATATCCTTGTCACCATATTTCTGCCAAAAGGGGTTCCCATTGAAAGCTCAGTGACTCGCCACATTGTGGCAATGAAATTTGAAGACTGGGACCTTGTAGATACAACAATATTTCCCCACTTAATGACTGGCGAGCTAATGGAGCAGAGTGCAGAAGGAACTATTATGACCCTTTAGGCAAAGGACTGGTTGGGAAAGGTGGAAAAAGCGAGGTTGCTTTGTCTTTTGTGCATTCCCCACTTTCTCCAGCCCCCTATCACAATATTGGTCATCAAATAGTTTCTATGTTTGGTATATGATGGAATCTTAAGGATCAGAAAACCTGTCTGCATCACAACCGAACTCATTCATGGGATCTCGCAGCTTCCTTGTGATGGAAGAGACCCCTGGGAAATTGTCGATAAGAGTGACAATGTAACAATGATAGAAACCCTAAAAAAGAAATATAAGCTTGAGAAGGGGCAGCGAGGATACATTATTGATAGCATTTTAGGTAAAGCACTCTATGTCGCTACCCAGTTGCTGGCAGGGAAAGTGATGCGGAAACGCCGTGGCACTAAGGTTCCGACAGTAGCCATTACACTCACTGAGGAATGCGTAGCTAGAGAATGGTTCAATTGGTCATAGTTCCTTTGTGAAGAGTTTCTAACCAACTGTCGAGAGGTCCAAGAGGAGGGAAAGACCTTCCATTATGTGTGGCTCCTGCTATCCATTATGTTGGTTACCACTATCTTACCTGAAGACAGACAGTTTCCTGCCTTGGACTAGGATTGGCTAGAAGTTTCTCGATATGCATCACTTTGGGCGACAAGGGATGTTGTACGAGTCCAGGGCATCAATATATTTTGGATATTGATGGAAGTAAATGTGTGACAATGGATTAAGGAGAAACCCCGCTTATCCACTGAAATTTATGAAAGTGTGAAGTGCATTGCCAAGTTTAAAGTGGACATGCACTTTGTATACATCCGGGCATGCAAGGACCCCGACCAGACATGTACCACAATGTCGTTCATTGCTATTGATGATGCTGTTGATGTGGTATTGGATACTTGGCCACTAGAATGGCACAGACCAGATGTAGTGGGGCATAATGAGGCCACTATCTGAAAGCAGAAGGATGAAGCTAAGCACATAGCACAACAGAATTATAATGAACAACATGTTGCAGAGGTTCCAGCAGCTTGGGAGGCGGCACAACCTTCAACGAAAAAGGAACTAGCAGAGGGGGCTACGACAACAAAGGACAAAAGCAGTCAGAAGGTACCCATAGAGACGGTTGTGGAAGAAACACCATCAACCACCACGAGGGAAGCTTTAAAACGACCACTGTCGACAGAATGGACAAAGCCATGAAAGAAGGCCAAGGCATCTAAATGGGACGATGAACTAACAACCTTGATTGAGGGTGACCTCGGTGACATAGGGGACACCATTCGTGAGGTCACTGAGGACGCGATTGATGCAGTCATGTCAAAGCATCAAATTATTTTGGGGGAGCTCTGTGCATAGCTACAGGAACTTGGGATATGGGTAGCGCCAACAGGCACTAACACCCCTCATACGGTTCCTAGTATGTTAGCTACTGAGCCACTGTTGAAGGCCCAAATGGCTCACACTATTGCGATCCCCACAAGAGCGTTGATAACAAAAAATGCGAAGGACAAAGTTGTGCTAGGAAGGCTTAGAGGGCTAGGACTAATCTTGGTTGCCCTCCTGTGTGCAAGATTGCACCAGCTCTAGGACAATGCAACGATGGAGCTCCGTGCTCGGGAAGGGTGCGTGGAATAGATACTCAGTGAACAGAAGATTAATATAGAATAGTTGAGCCTCAAATGGGATGAAGCCATTTCCTAGAGTGAGCAATTCGAGTAACTTGTAAGGAAAGAATGCTCGAGTGCCCCTGAGCTAGAGATTGCAGCTAAGTTTCCTATTGGCATTCGAATCAACAAACTGGCTAGTGGGTTCCATGCAGCAAAGAAGGAAGTCGAGAGGATTTAGTTGGATCTCAGCTTGCAGATTGCAAAATTTAAATTACAGGTACTGCCTTCGACACCACCAGCGGTCACTGAGCAATGCAAAAGCCTCATTCACTTAGGGTGGAAAACGATCACATGGTCCATGAAGGAATGCACCGACTTGTTGGTCGAGTCGCTTACTGTGCTTACTTCACTTTAGGAAGATCTGACCCTACAACGGTTGGAAATAGAGGCAAGAGAGCTCCAAAAAGATTATGATACTGTTAGATGGACCACGTAGAGAGTTTTTATTATGCAGTGCTTGGCCAAGATGAGGGAGGCCTAGGCCTTGAAACTATAAGCTGATGCGGCTCAACAGAAGGCAACACTAATTAAGGAACGACTCCAACCATGGATTGATGAGGCATTCAGGGTTTCCACTACCATTGAGTGCAACGTGGCACACATACAGGAAGAAGTTTCACCCAAGGAAGCAGTTGTGACAAAGACAGACATATCGACAACACGTGTTGAACAAGTACACCGGATGGCAGAAGAGTTTGTTGCAAGCACAAGCGAAGTGCAGAAGTTGCTAACTGATCTTCATGAAAAGATTGTTACACCAATTGAGTGACTCAGGACAAGTCACGATGATTGTTTTGGGGGACTGTTGAGTAGCGGAGGGCTCGCGTAATAGTTTTGGGGCTCATAAACCATAATTTTGGGAAACGACAGGGTAAAGGACACTGTGAAGTGCGCAGAGCACGAATTGTAAACGAGTCAAGTAAAAGGCTTGTCTGCCCAAAGTTAATGTAGAATAACAGGAAGTGAGTCTACCTCCCCATGGTCTGTGAACCATGGGAACGTATAAATAGAGCAAGGCTTTATGGTAAGGAAGGCAATTTTTGTTAGCTTTGGAATGATCATAGTGTTATGCGTCGGTGAGGATTATTGTGCATATGTAAGTCTGAGTCGAGGGTATTGGTAGGTAGATAGAGGCTTTGCAGCTATATGCGTAGAGGCCCGATAGAGTCCGTAGCTGTGTGTGTAGACCCTTGCAGCTGAGTGCGCAGGGAAGATCTAGTTGTATTGACAAAGGAAGTGAATAAAGATAAGTTGGTGCTAAAATACTGTGTTAAATATGAACCATTGTGATCTTATTAATGAATGATTGACATTTCTATTTGTTTATGCATATGTTATGGGTTTATGCAAATCTGTATTCCTTTTGAATTCCTGCCTTAAAGACTGTAACAAGTAAATATGATCAATAATAACTTATTAAGTAATAAGAAGTGAGGAATAGCCTTGTGTCAGATTTGTGCAAAAGCAAAGCATCGCAAGGCTACAGAATGCCACGGGAACCCTCTATACCACATCAAGACATCCCAAGGGTGTGGAAACCTGGTTCCAGCACCCTCCCATCCTACCTAGGGTGAGACCTCAGTCTACACTCCGCGATCTATTTTTGAAATGGCTGGTAGCTGCGGGATTTGTTTGGCCAAATAATTCTTCCGAACCTAGGTCAGGCCTATATAAGCCAACATTAAGATAGGAGGCGAATTAAGGGCCACGTAATTACCTAATGAGAGGCTCATCACATGGTCAACTATGATTTTTTTGAGGTTTATAATATTTACCTTAGGTTTTATATACCTTAGGTTTACAATATTAATTGCTCGGGTTTAATATTATTCCCTTGGGTTTTTAGTATTAATCCCATGGGTCTATTAGTGCCTTGGCTTTATAATATCAAACCCTTGGGTGTATTAATCCAAGGGTTCATATTCTCAGGGTTTAATATTATTGATAGGGTTTATAATATTATTCCTAGGGTTTAATATAAATCCCTTGGGTTTAATATAAATTCCTTGGGTTTATTAATTTCCTGGGTTTTTAGTATTAATCCATTGTGCTTATTAATCTCTTAGGTTTATAATAATCCCAATATGAATTTGTGACAAATAGTTTCTTACTATGGAAATAAATCATGGTTAACCATGGTCATCATCGTCAACATTGGTCAAACATAGTTAACCATGGTCAATTATGGTGCACCATTGTCCAACACCACATTGTGACAACGATTGTCTCAATATGAATATCAACCATGGTTAACCATGGTCCAATATCATATTGTGAGAAATATTTTCTCAATATGAAAATCAATCATGGTCAACCATGGTAAAAACCATGGTCACATTGTAACAAAGATTATGGTTGACCATGGTAACTTATGGCCTACCAAGGTCCAACGCCACATTGTGACAAAGATTATCTCAATATTAATATCAGCCATGGTTTATAACATTAATCCTAAGGTTTAATATAAATCGCTTGGGTTTATAATCATGGTCAACCATGGTCTAATGTCACATTGTGACAAATATTTTCTCAATATTAAAAACAACCATGGTCAATCATGGTCAAACATGGTCCAGTGTCACATTGTGACAAATATTGTATCAATATGAAAACCAATGATGGTCAACCATGTTTGCTTGATCATTTATAATATTTATCTTAGGGTTTATATACCTTCGTCTCACAATATTAATCCCTTGGGTTTAATATTATTCCTTTCAGTTTCTAGTATTAAACCCTTGGGTTGATTAGTCCCTTAGGTTTATAATATCAATCCCTTAAGTTTATTAATCAAAGGGTTTATATTCCTAGGGTATAATATTGATGATAGGGTTTATAATATTAATCCAAAGGTTTTATAATATAAAGGTCCAACATTGTATTGTGAGAGATATTTTCTCAATATGAAAATCAATCATGGTCAACTATGGTTAATAAGCATGGTCATGTTGTGACAAAGATTGCCTCATGGTCTAACATCACATTTATACAACCATGGTCAACTGTGGTCAACCATGGTCCAATGTCGCATGTGACAATGATTATCTCAATATGAAAATCGACCATGGTCAACCATTTTCACTCATGGTCAACCATGGTCAACCATTGTCTAACGTCACATTGTGACAAAGATTGTCTTAATATGAAAATCAATCATGGTCAATCATGGTCCAATGTCAAATTGTGACAAAGATTGTCTCAATATGAACATGAACCTTGGTCAACCATAGTTAACCATGATCAATCATGATCAACAATGGTTAACCATCATCAATGATGGTAAATCATGATCAACGATGGTCATCTAGGGTCAACCATGTTCAACCATGGTCCAACATCCTATTGTGACAAATATTATCTCAATATGAAAATCTACCATGGTCAATCATGGTCAATCATGGTTATTCATGGTTAGTAACCATGGTAATACATGGCCAACCATGATCCATTATTGCACTATGACAAGGATTGTCTGAATATAAAAATAAACCATGGTCAATCATGGTCAACCATGGTCCAAAGATGCCTTGTGAAAAATCTTTTCAACCATCATCAACAATCATCAACCATTGTTAACCATTTTCAACCACAATTTAGTATCACATTGTGACACATATTATCTCAATATGAAAATCAACTATGTTCAACCATTCTCAATAACTATGGTCACATTATGTGAAAGATTATCTAATGGTCTAACGTCACATTGTGACAACTGTGGTCAACCATGGCCCAACATCGCATTGTAACAAACATTAACTCAATACGAAAATAAGCAATTGTCAACCATCGTCAATCATGGTCAAACACAGTGAACCATGGTGAGCCATAGTCTGATGTTGCATTGTGGCAAAGATTGTCTTAATATGAAAATCAACCATGGTCAATGATGGTCAACTATGTTTGTTTTAGGGTTTATAATATCTATCTTATGTTTTATATACCTTAGATTTACAATATTAATCCGTTGGGTTTAATATTATTCCCCTGGCTTATAAGTATTAATCCGTTGGGTTTATGAGTGCCTTGGGTTTATAATATAAATCCCTTAGATTTATTATTCCAAGGGTTGATATTATTGGGCTTTAATATTATTGATAGGGTTAATAATATTATTCCTATTGTTTAATATAAATCCCTTGGGTTTATAATATAAATTCCTTGTGGCCCACAAGGCTTTGGATTGATGGTGAATGGGTGCGCTGTTAAGGAACTCCTTGCGATAGGTCACCGGTTCAAATCCACCATGGGGACTTAGGTTAGTCTTAACGTAGAAAAAAAATATATAAATTCCTTGTGTTTATTAATCCTTTTGATTTTTAATATTAATCTCTTAGGCTTATTAATCCCTTAGGTTTATAATAATCCCAATATGAATTTGTGACAAAGTTTTTCTTAATATCGAAAGCAATCATGGTCCAATACCACATTCTCATTAAGATTATCTTAATATGAATATCAACCATGGTCAGCCATGGTCGAACATCATATTGTGAGAAATTTTTCCTCAATATGAAAATCAATCATGGTCAACCATGGTCAATAACCATGGTAACACTGTGACAAATATTATGGTCGACCATGGTCACTTATGGTCTACCATGGTCCAACACCACATTATGACAAATATTTTCTCAATATGAATATCAACCGTGTTTTATAACATTATTCCTAAGGTTTAATATAAATCTCTTTGGTTTATAATCAGGGGAAACCATGGTCAACCATTGTCCAACATCACATTTTGACAAATATTTTCTTAAAATGAAAATCAACCATTGTCAATCATGGTCCAACGTCACATTGTTACAAAGATTGTCTCAATATGAAAATCAACGATGGTCAACGATGGTTAACTATGTTTGTTTTAATATTTATAATATTTATCTTAAGGGTTATATACCTTCTTCTTACAATATCAATCGCTTGGGTTTAATACTTTTTCTTTAAGTTTTTAGTATTAAACCTTTGCGTTTATTAGTGCATTAGGTTTATCATATTAATACCTTGTGTTTGTTAATCTAGGGGTTTAGATTCCTAGGGTGTAATATTAATTATAGGGTTTATAATATTAATCCCAAGGGTTTATAATATTAATCACTTTGGTTCTCCATATTAATCCCTTGGTTTTATTATTATTGTATATATTATTATATATATTTATTAATATCAATATTAACATTAATATTGTATTAATATGCATTGAGGCCTATTGGTATATATCAACAACATTTAATAATGTCGTTGATATATACCTATTGGCGTATATCAGCCACATTTATTAATACTAAAAACCCAAGGGATTATAAACTGAAGATAATAATATTAATTCCAATGGAATAATATTAAAACCTAGCCTTAGATTAATAAACCCAAGGGATTGATATTTTAAACCAAGAGAACAATATTAAACCCCATGAATATTTATCCTTGGGTTTGTGATATTAATAATCTCTTGGAATTTTAATATTAATCCCAAGGGTTTTTAATATTAATGTGTTGGGTTTACGGATTTGTTAGGTTTGTAATATAAATAATCCCTTGGGTTTTTAATATTAATTCCTTTGGTTTATTATTCTTCCTTTGGATTTTCAATATTTATTGCTTAGGATTATTAATCCTTGGGTTTATTAATTCCTCGGTTTATTCATCCTTTGGTTTTATAATATTAATAATCCCTTGGGTTTATGATTCATTGATTTTATATTCTTAGATTTTTTGATATTAATCTTATATTTCATATAGCAAATTGATTTTATGATATAGTAAATATTAATTTGACTTCCACTACGTATATCATCTAGATTTATTAATGTGGTTGTGCTAGTTATTTTCATATTTTACTACCATGGGGATATTGAACTTGCCTTTCGAGAAAGTTTGAGGACTCCACTCATAAGGATATTTTCTTATACATAAGATAATAATTTTATTTAAAACTATATAAATTAAATGATGGGTGATATTCAATTTTATTTTAATTTATTTATTTTATGTTATATATAAATAAGATAATAATTTAAATATCATTAGTTAATTATATAAACTAGTACAACCACATTTAAAAATATAAAGTGGGTGACATAGGTGAGGCTTCATTTGTATCGACCATTTAAATAGTAACAATAGAATAATAATAATAAACAAAACTTTGCAATAAATATTATGATTATCATTATAATTAATAAAAATTATTTCATATAATAATTGTTTCTTTATAATAATTATGATTTATTATTTAATTTTATAAAGTTTAAATTATGTAATATAAATATGAACTGTGGGAATATGAGCCCTTAGATTAATAAAAGCTAGGGATTGATATTATAAACCAAAGAGGTTAATACTAAAACCCCAAGGGAATAATATTAATCTAAGGGATAATAAACCTAAGGGATTAATACTAAAAACCATATGTTTTATATTCTCTTGGGTTTTTAGTATTAATTCCTTGGGTTTATAATATCAATCTCTTGGGTATATTAATCTAAGGGTTTATTAAACCCAAGGGATTATAAACCCACAGGAATACAATTAAACCCAAGGAATTAATACAATTATCCCAAGTTATATAAACCCTAAAATAAATATGAAATACAATCAAATAAAGAAAGTTGACCATGGTAAACCATGGTCCAACATCACATTATGACAACGACTGTCTCAAAATGAAAATCAACCATTTTCGACCATGGTCAACCATGTTTATTTTAGGGTTTATATACCTTGATTTAATAATATTAATCCCTATGGTTCAATATTATTCCCTTGGGTTTATAATTCCTTGTGGTTTTAGTTTAATCCCTTGGGTTTATTATCTCTTAGGTTAATATTATTCCCTTGGGTTTTTAGTATTATACCCTAGTAATATGAAACCTTACATTAATAGAACTAATGGATTCATATTATAAACCCAAGGAAATAATAAAACCATGGGTTAATACTAAAACCCTAAGGTATTACAAACCGAAAGGACAAATATTATTAAACGCAGGGGACTAATATTATAAATCCAAGGTATATGAATCCTTGGTTGACCATGATTTATATTGAAACTAAGGGGTTAATATTTTAAACCTGTGAATAATATTATACCATAGGAATATGAACCCTTGGATTAATATACCGAAGGGATTGATATTACAAACTCAAGGGATTAATACTAAAAAATCAAGGGAATATAAACCCTTAGATTAATAAACCCAAGGGATTATTATTATAAACCCAATGGATTGATATTATAGATATTATGGTTAGCAATGGTTGACCATGGTTGATTTTCATATTGAGATAATCGTTGTCACAATACAACGTTGGATGATGGAGAGAGGAAGAAACTCCTATGGAAAAATGGAGAAAACTAAGGCAGATTTGAGGTGAACATTGGGTGACCTATAGGGCATGGATTAGGGAGAGAATGTGATGGATGATAGGCTGATCTACTGTGAGAAGAGATATGCTGCAAAATAACTGACAGTCAACCACTAGGATCAAGCAAACAAGGAAATGAGTACATAAAAAAACAGAGTTTTTGCATCAAAATAAACTATGATCTATGAAAGGGAATGCTAATAACCATTGCATGAAAGGAAAGAAAGGAGGAAGAGTGTTACAAATAAGGAAATGAACATGATGAAGAAGTTCAGAAGGAAAGCATTGACCTTCTAAGAAACGGCAAACACTAGAAATCCTATGGAGAAGGAAAATCTATGTTTTTGGGGCAGCAAGAGGGTCTTTGCCTCAGTTCATGGTCCCAAAGGGAGGAAAAAAGGACAAGGAACTAGTGATAGCCTTTTGAATATTCTTTCTATCACTACTTAACCTGCTATAGAAAACACAAAATGGAAACAACCTTCTAAATCACCAAAAGAAACCTATTCTTAATCAAGAAAGAAATTCATCTAACAACAACTAATCCATAAACTTAAACAAATCATATAAATACAAACAAGAGGAGCTTGGATACTTGTATTATGCCCTAACCTAAGAGCTTCAACTCTATGAGGTAACTTGGTGCTAGCTCAAAAAGGATCTCATATTTATTATCAAATTAGTAATAGGATTGCATGAAACTGTCACCAAAAGTAAGCTTGAAGTTGAGTAGAGTTTTACAATAGCAAAAGTACAACAAAAATCCAACAAAAGTTTGACCCTATTGAGGCCCTCGGTCTCTCTACGTATACAACTAAAGCTCCCAACAACTCTCTTTAAATTAGGGAGGCTTGGCTCCCAAAAATCGACATAAACATAAGTTATCTTCGAGTTGCTTGGCTTCCTCCTAGTGCATTGATTTGGTTGTTTGTACTCCAAGCTGCATGAAGTGGAATTCGAAGTGGGGAGTAATAAATGAGGGTGATTTCCTCCTATAAATCCTCTCCTTTGTCCACTTCGAATTATTTCTACCAATTGTCCATTGAATCTTTGACTTTGTCTTCAAAATTCAACAAAATCTACATTAAACACATATTAGACCTCATGTCATCATAGCTAACTCAACTCACTCCATAAGCATAAATATAATAAAAAAACATGCAATAAGCTAAGAGAATGGTTGATTTAACTATGTTAGGAGGAAAAATGAGCCCATATAATTACCCATTTATGGGGCTCATCATCACCCCCTACTGAAGGTGTTGCTCATCCTCTGAGTAGCTCAGTCCATCTCCTCATCTTTGACGGCCCAAGTGGCCTCTCTAGCATCCCAAGCTTCTGATTTTGTTTCCTCTTTCTTGTCATAGAAGCCTACTTTTCTCTCTATCTCTTCCCACTGCCTCTGATCTTCTTCTTTGATTCTCCCTTATAGAATGCCTAAAAGCAGTGGTGGACTCAGTTCGAGGAAAATCCAACTGACCTGCAGCCTCTGAATTGAGTGCTTGTACATTGGCACTCTCCTTAGTGCCTCCTTCATTCTCATTGGGGAATGATATTCCATGATTTTTAGATTATGTGGTAAGGTGTTCCATTTCCTCATACATGCATGCACACAGTCATCCCCAAGTAACCTTTCCATGTCCTCAAAATGTGCAATGGCCTGTGTTTGATCACTTATATATGTAGGAGCAATTTGAGGATTATTTACAAGCAATTGGTGTGTTCTGATGAGAGCCATGGGATCTGACGGTTCAGCTCTGATCATTAGTGGCTCATTCTGCTCTCTGATCATCAACCTTTTTACTTCAGTTTCCCTTAACTCCTCATGGTTCATCCATGAAGCCATCGCCATTAGTTGTAGGTCCCCTAGCCTAGCATTTGGGTCCCACACATTCATGTCTGTGAGGGCCATACATGCAAGTAAATTTCTGCCATTTTTGCCTTATCTTCTGTTGTGCTTTGGTCACACAGGTCCATAAATTATCCTTAATCTTGAAAAGGCATTGTGCCCCTTTGTGCCAAAGTATTTATCTTAAACTGTAGCCATTGGTCTCTGAGGTCTAATCCATAGGATTTTGCTTTTGTTCTACATTGAAGTGCCTCCATGGATAAGCCAACCATACATGCTAGCTGGGTTTCTTTCTCCTTTAGCTACCTCCTTAGCAATTCATTTTCAGTTTGGAGTTGGCTTCTTGCAATTGCCTCCCTATGTATGATAGCACTCAATTCCCTTGGATTTGGCTATTTGCATCCACCTGTGTGTTCTTTTTCTTTCCTTTTCTAATTAAAAGAATAGTGAGATTGAAAATGTTTGTGGAATTATCCTTCCTCGTTCAAGGAGACGGTAATAGGAGGCAAGGTTGGGTTGGGGACCATGTTCTTATGGCTTTGTAGCTTCCTCCTTCCCCTTTGGCTGCTCTTCCATTGTTTTCTCAAGCTATTGGGACTCCTGTAGCCTTGACAGGGTCTCTTGTAGAACTGTCTGTGCCTCCTGTAGGATTGTTTTTGGGTCCTGTAGTTGCACTTTTTCCTTCTACGTGGAGGATCTAGGAGTCCCTCTTTCATATGTGATAGGGATTTTAGAGGGAGATTCTTCCCCTTTTACAGTGGGTGAATCTTCAATTTTAATGGGCACTATTGAAGATGGATGGGGTTTTCCTGTTTTTATCCTTGTGCTTTTCCTGGCCTTTAAATACATGGAGGCCTGCCTTTTTCTCTTTTCATTTGGTTTAAGTGGTGTGCTTAGGGCAGTAAGGGAAGTTTTTGCCTCTCTTTCTAAGGTCTCAAGAGACACTCCTGTCTTTTCTTCTTCTTTCCCTCCTTTTTTCTTTTCCTCTATCTCTGTTTGCTTTGTTTCTTCAGCCTTCTCCTATTCTATCTTAGTTTCTTCCTCCTCCTTTCCTTGTCCTGCTAAGTCATTAGTTGGTTCACCTTCTCCCCCTTTCTGCTCTTCTTCCTCACTGTCATAAGGACTGATACCATAGGTGAGAGCCTTTATGTCATATTCTATTGTCATGTTTCTGAAGACTTCCCATGCTATAGGGAGTGTGAATGTATGAATGGCCTCTTCCACTAAAATTTTGATTAACCCATGGTGAGCCAGCTGATCTAGACTCTCTGCCTCAAACTTAATGCTGGAGTCTATAAGGGACTGCAAGAGGAAATAGGGGATGTTGAGTTTCTGGGGTGTTGGAGTGTCCATGCCATATCTCAGCTCATGAAGGATTCTAAAGTGGTGGCCATAGACTATGCTATACCTCCCTTCACAGGAAATATATTTGATAATTTGGAAACTAACCTCATCCCAAGGGTAGGGTATGCTTGTCCTTCTAATTCCAATTATATCTTCTATAGGATGTTCATTATTTTGGAAGAAGTTTTAACTGGCAGTCTGTCCAATTGGTTTTTCATCTTTGCTCCAAGGTAATCCAAGAGGAAGGGTGGTAACCCTACTGATAAATTTTGGGGTTATTTCCATGGAAGGACCTCTAAAAGTGACAGTGGCATGGGTCCTTGAGTGAGGGACTAAAGAAAGGCAAAATCCTGAGCAATTTCCTCATCAAATCCTCGAAATTTCTCAAAAAAGGTCATCCAATTTTCCCTTGTAAATATGGCTACTACTTGGGGGTGCTCATGGAGCCTGGTTGAATTAGTGGGCTCCTTCCTCATGAATCCTCCTGTCATTGTGCTTATACCCCTTTTGAACACCAAATGTAGAGACGGAGACAAGAATTTTGAAGAAAACACGAAAACAGAGGAAAACTCTGTTTTTTTTTTAAACAGGCAGAAAATTTTGATGTAATTCCTCTTCTTCTATGGAGTCAATTCCTCCTTAAAATGATATCACTCCTTTCACATATTGATAATCAAGGTGGGTATGCATGGAACCTACCTCCTCAAGCGAGAAAGAAAAAAACCCGTGTTTTCTTCTTAAAAATATCTCACTGCCGCTCTTTTAGAACTGCATGTAGGTGCTCCTGTAGAACCTATAAGTGCTCCTATAAACAATGACGAGAGCAGGAGGATTGGTGAGAGTGATGGAGAATGATTGCTTCGAGGCTGAGGGGTGACAAGGAGCTTGCTGCAGCTAAGTTTACGAAGATAGAATGAAGGAGAAGGTGGTGAGAGTACTCGAGGAGGAGTACTTATTACTTCTTTTAGATATCTCCAGTGATGGGGGTGAGCTAGAAAAAATGGAATTTGGCCATATTTGGACCATGGGTACCCATCTACCTTGTCATCATGTTCATTCCAGCAATCACCTCTCATCATTGCATCGGAGTTTTCATACCCTCTACTACCTATTCTTGGTATCCTTCTCTGAGTTGACTATGCGCATGTGTGGGTGACATCTTCGGATGAGTGCAGTCAACTAGATGAAGGTGGCCAAGTTAACTGGCCACCTTTTCCTCGTTCAACCTCAACCATCTATTTTGATCATTCATATCTTTCAATTACACAAATGCAAACAGAGGAGCGGGTTAGTCACTTACCTGTGAGTGAAATGTATGTGTTGTGAGGTATTTTGGCTCCTTTTACTGCTACATGCTTGTATTTCCTTTGCTGCATGGTCTCTGCTTTCTGATGTGTGGCTATTTTCCTTGTGTAAGTTTCCTCTGGCTAGATTTAAGCTTCAGATGTCTCCATCAATCCGCATGGCTGCACTTCTTCTAATGTTGTAGCTTGATTTTAATGGGATCAACTGCTACAGGAATTCCTACAAGAGCTCCTGTAGCTACTTTTCCCTTTGAAATTTCAGCTTATATTTGTGCTGGGAGCTATGAGGATGATGCTAGAGATGCAGATGGAGATGGAGAAATACTAGATAATCTTCACTTCCGCTCTTACTTTTGTTTTTTCTTCTTTTTACTAAAAACTGGTTTTCTTTGTTTTTCTATGACAGGAAGGAAAAGGATGATAATGATGATGTGATGCAGGTGTGGAATGGATGGCAAGGAGGCTTGATAGCTATAAGAGGGTTTATATGTCCTTTATAAAGCTTCCCTACCCCTCAAATAGCCTTTTGGAACCATTTGTAGCCCTCTATAATCCCTACAGGAGCCTCCTGTAGAAAACATAGGGCCTCCTGTAGAACACACAGTTTATGAAAAAAGAGCACAGCGGGGTGGAAGAAAGGTCACAAATGAGGGAGAAGAGTGTGGAGGAGATGAAGTAGGTGGTGATGTGAGTGTCAAGGCTCTGTGGCATCTTTTCTTTCTCCCTGTGGTCCTCTTGCAAACCTGTCATGCACATTAAAATTCAATTTTCTTTTTCTTCTTTTTCTCTTTTTGTTTAAAAACAACTATGGTTCCTCAAGGAGGTTTTCACCCTAATTTCCTACCTTGGGCACTTCCAAGGGAGGTTTTCACCTAGGGATCTTATTCTCTTTTTCTTTTCTCTCTCTTTTTTTTTTTGTTTTTGTTTTTGTTTTTGGCATCACTTGGCCACCCCAGAAGAGGTTTTCAACCCAATGATGGGTCTCAAGTGCCTCATGGAGGTTTTCACTTGAGTCCTTATTTTTTTATTTCTATTTTTTGTTTCTTCAGTGAGTGGGTGAAGTGGATGCTAAGACATGCTCCATGTAGATATTTTGAATAATTTAACACATATTCAACAGAGATTATCCTGATCATGTACTATTGCGGAAAACATACACAATACATCAGCTCCTCTACGTTGATCATCAATATAGCAGCATCAATAACAATAAAACATCAAGAGCATTCACACATTAACACAGTATGTATCCCGGGGAAAGCATCTCGCTAAAAACCCCAACTATCTGTATATTAATGATTGAGTCATGTAACATTACACAGCATAATACTCTCACAAGTATCTCCACCTCTGTTACACACAATACAGCTCAGATCTGATCTCCAAATCTCTTCCACTGCTTGCCT
>APFE030248955.1:69901-91246 GCA_000404065.3 Pinus taeda
GTATTTCCGTCATGCAATTGCATGTGCCACATCCGTAGCTCGAACTGAAGTGCTCCAAGAGAATAAGATTAAGTTTATAGTCCAAATATTATTGTGAGATAATAATATTTGACTTTTCTATTTTTAGCCTGGCAGTCTAAAAATAGACTCCGCCCATATGTCTAAAAATAGAAGTCCATCTATTTTTAGCAACATGACCAATCATCCACAAATAGCATCTGCAATCCATAGACATGATCCATATGTCTAAAAATAGACTTGCGCCAAAAATAGCCTGCGGGCCCACTTAGTGAAGGCGACTCCTTTCCACTAAGCTCCATCATCTTTTTGCATTCTCAACAAGAATTTCTTGTTGCAAACTTTTCAACACTCCACTATCATCACGGTCTTATTTAGATCTTCAATGAACTCTCGCTTGGAGAAGGGCTTCTTGTAAATTTTCAACCTATGTCCGTTGAAAAGCATGGGGATGGCTTCCTCATCAATGGTTCTGATCATAACTGAACCATTGCCATTGTATTTTTCCACAGTGTAGTGTCCCAACCATCTTTTCCTTGGCTTGCCCTTGAAGTATTTATAACTTGAATCATAGAGCAGTGCCTAATCTCCCTCTTGGAATTGCTTCTCCTCAATATTTTTGTCATGCCATATATTCCTTTGAAGCTAAACTACCTTTGTGTGGAGAAGGGCTTGCAATCTTTGTTCATCCAATCCATTGAGTTGGAGTATTCCTTCCTTCTATGCATGGCTAAGGTCTAGGTCTAGCTGAGCTTCCATCCTTAGTGTATTGAATTCAAATTCTATTGATAGCAAAGCCTTCTTCCCATAGACTAGTTCATAGGGTGTGAACCCTATGGTGGTCTTCCATGTTGTGTTGTAGGCCCAGGTGGCCTCAACCAATTTGTTCCACCCAATATTTTCTACTATTGCTCACTACCTTGGTCAAAATTCCTTCCAAAGCCCTGTTAATGACTTCCATCTACCCATTGGCTTGTGGGTGGTAAGGGGTGGAAGTCCTGTGATTGATTTTATGATGTGTGAGTAGGTATTCCATCAAATTGGAAGTGAACTGACTACCTTGATTTGTCACCAATTCTCTTGGATACTTGAACTTGTAGAATATGTTTTCTCTCAAAAACTTAGAAACTTTCTCCTCTTTCACTGCTTTGATTGCTTTTGTTTCTACCCATTTTGTCAGGTAATCGGTGCACACAATGATGTATTGCTTCTGTTTTGAAGGAGGGTTGAAAGGACCTACAAATTCCATGCCCCACTTCTCAAATGGCTCAAAGGTCACTTGAGGTTGCATGGGCATCTCATCCTTTGGAGTAGGTTTCCCCATCCTTTGAAACTGATCACATTGGCTAGTGTATCTCCTCATATCTTGATGAAGAGTGGGCCAATAGTAGCCTACTTGCAATATCTTGAAGGCAGTTCTCTTTGCTGCAAAAACACCTCCACAAGGCCTGTCATGACAGGTCTGGAGAATGTCAAAGACTTCCTCCCGCCTGACACATCTTCTTAACATTCGATCTAGGCCAGGTTTGAAGAGATTATCCCCAATCTAGGTGAAAGGGGCACTCTTCCTCAATATCCTTCTCTTCGCTTTCGACGACAGGTGTGGTGGAAACTGTGCTGAAACCAAGTAGTTTGCTATATCAGAAAACTATGGAGAAAGTACTAAAATAACAAACAAATTTTCATCTGGCATTTGGTCATCCACCATTCCTTCTTCGCTTACAGGCAAATTTACTCTAGACAAAAAGTCAGCAACAACATTTTCTTTATAGGGCTTATTAATAATGGTTAGATCAAACCACTGTAATAGAAGAAACCATCTAATAACGCGAGCATTTACATCTAGTTTGTTCATTAAATATATAATTGCAGCATGATCAGTATGCACGAAGGTTTGATAGCGTGTGATATAATGTCTGAATTTGTTTAAAGAATGCACAACAACCAGGAGTTCCTTCTCTGTCACAGTTTAGTTTAACTCTACCTTTGAATTTTTTTTTCTTATAAAGTGTATGGCATAAGGTAACTTTTCATAAATTTTTCCTAAGGCTACTCCTATTGTTTTGCTCGAGGCATATGTGTGAATGTGAAAGGGTAGGGCCCATTTTGGGCCTCTGAGGATTGGGGCAGTTACTAACTTTCTCTTCAGGGTATCTAGGGCTTCTTGACAGTTTTCAGACCATATGAACTCAACATATTTCCCTAGAAGGCCAAACAAAGGAGAGGCTAGCTTAATGAAATATTTAGTGAATCTTCTGTAATATATAGCTAAGCCTAGGAAACTTTTGACATATCTCACATTTTGAGGAGGTGGGACCCTTTGGATAATGGAAATATTGTTGGGGTCCACCTGTAGTCCTTGTTGAGCTAACATGGTCCCTTCGGTCATAAAAAATTCACATCTTTCCAAACTGAGGGATAGGTTCATCTCAGTACACTTGTCTAGAAATTTTCCTAGGGTAGATAAAGCTTCCTAAAAGTCAGAACCATAAGAAGATAAATTATCAACCAATTCAGAAATATACTCAATACCGCTCTCTGGAAAGTCGCTGGAGTGTTGCACAAACCAAAAGGAAGGACCTGGTATGCAAAGGTAACCCAAGGACAAGTGAAAGTGGTCTTATCTTGGTCTTTTAGGTTGATTTGAATCTGATTGTACTCGCCAAGCCTGTTAGAGCCTAGATTTACCTCAGGTTGAAAAGGTAAGCTTCTAGGTCCACATCAAACCACGCTCAGCCTGGTAGCTAGCCCTACTAGGTCAGGAGAGGGCTCTCTCTGTGTCAATCTCAGCTAATTATGGTCACTAAGGGCTTGATTCACTGATTTAGCTACTGATTTTAGGCTAGGTATAGATATAAAAGAGTTTTTTTATTAAATTATGTTTTTGTGTGCTCTAAGGGAAAGGCATATTTTGGGTGCAGGGAATGAGGAACAGTCTTGCAGGGATTTCGATGGGGCAAGGTAGGCAACTGTATTTGGCACTATAAATCAAGTGAGGTGGATGGACCAGATTGAGGAGGAGTTGAAGAGGGCAAGGGAAGCCATGAATCCTCTCCAAACAATGGAAAACATTAAAAGACTACAACAAACTTCAAGTAGAGCACTGCACTTCTCAATGTATTCTAATTACACTCTTGTTTGTTTAGCTAAGAAGAAATAAATAGAAATGATACATATACACATGAATAAATTCACAAAGGCATAAGAGAGAACTGTACCAAAAAAAATGCCATAGGGATCCCAAAGAGTACTGCAAATCCTGGTCTCAATTCCTTAGCCAAAATACTAATGTGAACGTACAATGAAGCTCAAGGCTTTCTCAAGAGTCCAACCATGCTAATGACTGAAAAATAGCATAATATAGACAAACATAGCTCCTTCTTTCCTTTAGGGGTTGAGATCACATGTATAGGAGCTGATCTAAGTGATCCTAAACTGAGAACTAGAAACTAGGCAACATAACAACATGCCTCTAGAAACAAGGAAACTGATTCATTCAGTTTGAAATAACCTCTAAACTGATGAATATACCTATACAAGTAAAAATATAACATATTTACATCATGATACATCAATTTTCATCCAATTACATCATAAATTTTCCATTAGGAAAGTGAAAAAGTCAAACTAGGCAAAGATGGGCAAAAAACAGAGCAAAACTTGGTCAAACTTGCAACTTTTCCTCTATGTGTTGTGCCTGATTCTCTATGCATTGCGCCTGTTTGAACCCACAGTTGGAGGTCTTCCTGATGTCCAAATTAGCTCTAAGTAGGCTTGTTGGAATGGCCTGCGTGTCTACTTTTCAACCCAGGTGGAATTTGTCAATTGGTCCTTTATTTTCCCTGTCAAAAATCAAATCTCCCAAGGTTGCTTCCTGTGTGTCAAAAAAGGGGCAGTGAGGTCATTTTTTGAGTGTTTTTGACCTCTTTGAGGGCTCAAAACCTGCCCAAATTTCTTGGCCATAGGTAGGTAAGCATAACATTTCATGACAAATCCAGAAATATAATTTTTTTGTGATTTGGAGCCCTCTAGCAAAAGAGAGCGCCACGTGGCGCGACACATAGGGAGGACAACTCTATTTTTTGTGCAAAAAAATTCCAAAATGCAAAAATTGCTCCAATTTTTTTGAAATTTGGATTGGACCTTCTTTATCAAGAGGTATGGTGAGCCAAGGATTCCTCATCCAAAATCTGAAGTCGATCATGCTCATTTTTCCTCTTTGAAGCCTTCTTCAAATTTTCCTTTAAATTCCTGATTCGAGCCTTACAAACTTTGTTCCTCGCCATGTAGTGGAAAACCATATGTGTCAACAAGTTTTTCTCCTTGTTGTCCTTCTCCAACAATCTCTCTAAGTGGATATTGACTCTATCGAGCCAGGACTCTCGATCGGCATTGATCTTTTGCTCAAGTGAAGTGAGCTCCACCCTCCTCCTTTAGGGAAGCTTTGGTGATTTTTCTTTATGTTTTTTCCACCTCTATGAGGCCTCCTGGGTGCATGTACTTCTGTTGGCGAATCACTATGGGTCTATTCCTCATACTCATATGAAGAATCAGATGCCATCACTGCTAGTGAATAAACTGTCTTGGAGCTACCTTAAGGAGAAATAAGTGAGCTGTGATATGTTTGACTTTTGCCACCAAGGGAAAACAGTGATATAAGGGACTGTAGGAGGGAGAAAACAATGAGGGATTTGAGGGATTGTTGGGATAGGGTTTAGTTAAGGAGTTAGGGAATTAGGGAATGACTTAGGTGTTTTTGTATATGGAGGAGGGTTTGGGATTTTGGGAAATAGGAAATGGGGGTATGGGATTAGTGAATTTAGGGGGTATGATTTTGGGGAATAGGGAAAACAAGGGAAATATGGAATGAGGAAGTGATGAGGTGAGGGGATATTTGGAAGCAAACAGTCAATATAAAACCCTAACAGCAATATCCTTTGCAAAATTTGAAGAGACAGTGTTTTCTTTCCTTTTAACACTCACCATGCCACAAGTACCATCAAACAAACACCAACATGGGATAAAAACTATGATAGAAACTTCAACCTACTTGTATCAAGACAAATCCATGCATTTTGGGTGACTTGATGAAGTTTTTGAGAAACCCGGGCTTGGAAGCTCTATGCGCCATGCCACAAGCCCAATGCACCACACCTTCTCTATGCGTCGCGCCCGTGTAAGTTTACACTGCAAAGCACTGGCCAATGCGTCATGATTTTTCTAGAAGACGTTTGGAGGCCTTCCCGGTGTCCAAATTGGGCACGGGATAACTCATTGGAAAGGTATTTGAGTCTGATTTCTAACTCGATTATAATTTTTCAATTTATAGTTCATTTACCCTATCAAAATTCAAATCTCCCAAGACTAGTCAAAATGTGCCAAATGAGGCTACCTCAAGGGAGAGTGTTGTTGCAGTCAACTTTTTAAGGTGTTCCTCAACTCCAAATTGAGCTTAGGATAGCTTATTGGAAATCCATTTGTGTTTATTTATCATTTGACTCATAAAGCAAGTCATTTGGCAAACCAAGATAAGAGAAAAGTTGAGTTTCCCAAGGTCACTTCAGAGGTGCTTCAATTCTCTTGAGGAAACTGTATTTTTGACATTTCTCTAAAATGATGACACGTGTCTAAACAAAGAAGGTTTTTTTCCTTGCTTGGCCCATTGTGGACAAAAACCTCTCTCTGTTTTCCCAAATTCATCTTTTATTGATCAGAAACATTATTGGATTAAAACCTATCCCGATGTGTGGAATAGGGGATTTGTCGAAATGAAGCGAAATGAAGGGGATAGGGGGCTTCTAAATTCTTGAGGAAATTTTGAGTAGGGAGGGATGTTAGGAAATAGGGGAAAGTTGAATTTCAAATAACGAGTGAGGGGAAGGGGTCCAAAAAGGCTAAACACAGGCCTAGCCTAGAAAATACGGTTTGTAGCAAGAAACAAAGGTTTGTGTGAAAATGAGGAATTTGGGGGATCTCAGTGATGGAAAGTGTTTAATAAGGTAAATTAAGGATAGGTGAAGGTGTATGAACATCAAGATACAAGTTTTGCTGATGATTTGACCATCCAAGAGAAATTAACTTCAAAACCCTAGGAGGGGGTAATGAACCTGGCACAACTGAAGCATGAACAAGGTGTAAAATGACCCAGTGGAACTTGACATGATGATGAAAACCCTCTGAATGATGGTACACTCATTTGAATGGTGACACGGACCGACATTTGGACAAATTTTAAAGGAGTAAAAGCAAACCCTAGACCTAATACCTAGTGACCAAATTTTGCTTGAAGACTCACTAAAATGACAAAATTTGACCTTGACACCTTAAAATAACTTTGTAAGAGCATGTTTGATCACTGGAGGAAGGCTGCAAAGGCTGAAACTAACAAAACCCATCTAGGAAGGAGAAAACCTTTTTCCCCACGAGACCATCTAACACTTGATCTATGAAAGGAAAAGGAAAATGGTCCTTTTTACTGGCTTTGTTCAATTCCCGATAGTTGACATAGATTCTCCACTTGCTATTTTTCTTTGGCACTAGCACCAGAGGAGGGACCCATTCACTGTCAGAGATGGGATAGATGAATCTTGCATCAAGTAATTTTGCAATTCTTCCTTAACAATGTCTTTAAGTGTTGGATTCATCCTCCTTTGAGGCTTTCTGACTGGTTTGCAATCTTCCTTAATGCATATGTGATGAGTATATACTAAAGGGTGCACTCCCTTCATCTCCTTATAACTCCAGGCAAAGGCATATAAATATTTTCTCAATAAGCTACACAACTCCTTCTCCTGGGAAGTGGATAGGGATGGATTGATTTTCAAGGTTCTCTCTAGGCCGCACTCTATATTCTTAACATGGAGAGAGGTCGGCTCGGCCACACAAAGATCAGTTAAGGGGTTTTTTCTGGTTTCTCTTACTATGTCCTCTAATGGTAAGATACTGGGGGGTGGATTTTAAATCAAAATTTCAATCAAATCATCCTCATCTTGCAGTTTCCCCCCATGGTGGTTTCTAATGCACAATGGGGTGTACAATAAACTTCATCCTCATCTTCCTCCTCCAACCAGAGAGGTAGATCATGTTCTAATGAGGGTTGGGTAGGAGGATATAGGATTAACTATTTAGACGTATGCCCATTCTTTATGGTCGTGTTACCAGCTAGACAGCTGATGTAGGATTCAATAGTAGCTAACCAGGGTATTCCCAAGAAGAGAGGATACCTAGTGAGCTTTGCCTTCAACTGGAGAACTAAGAAATCAGCAAGGTACTCCCAAGAATCAACGGAGACCATCACATCTTCCACAATCCCTTCAAGGGTCACAGAGGAGCGGTCTATTAGGTGTAGTATTTTCATGGTCTTCCTCAAGGAACCCTAGAGGTTAAGTTTGAGCATTGTTTCCTTTCTCATCACATTAATGGCAGCTCCCAAATCAATCAAGGTATGTGGGATCATGGTGCCATTGATGTGGACATCAACTACTGGGCTTCTAGGGTCCAGATATTTCAGACAGATTACCTACCCCAACATCACGTTGGATAGTTGTCCTATGACATTGATGGTTGGGGCATCTCTCTTGCACCTTCCTGGATGCCTAAAGCACTTCTCTTTGATCAACCTATTGTAGATAGGTACATCTTTTATGGCTTGGAGAAGTGGTATCTTCACAAAAAACTATTTCAATTCTCCCAGAGGTTCAGTTTCTTTTGTGGTAGGATGTTTTGTCCCAGATAGTCTCTCAAGAAAGGGTGGAATTTCTTTAGGTTCACTTTCCTCTTTATCTTCCTCAATCCCCGTAGGTGGGGGCTGGCTATCTGGGGGAATCTTCCCAGATCGTAGGTTAATCTCCTAAATCTCCACAACATATGTTGGCCATGATGGTTCCCCACTATATACTTGTTGAGCCTGTCTATTATTCGGGTTTGGGTTCGGCTAGGTAGGCATTTGGGGTTGCCTTGGTGGAGCAGGAGGAAATGGTTGTGGTTGAGTAGGTGGTGGTGTTAAAAGAGTGGGAGGAGAGCCATATTTGGGCCTCCACCCTTGATGAGATGCATTCCATTGAGGTTGTGGCTAAGCATAGGATTGAAATGAATGAGCGGTTGGTTGGGCATGATATTGAGATGGAAAGGACCAAGGAGGAGGCATGGACCAAGAAGGATGACCAGGAGGGCCCCAAAAAAGTATGGAAGTGACTTGGTTGGGGTTGTAGTATGCTTGAGATGTCCCTTGTATCCCCTGTTGGTATGGTCTAGGTCCATGAAACTCCTTTGATTCATGAAATATAGTGGTTCAGTGGTTCCTTTAGCCCCTTGATATACAACTTTAAGTCCGAGCAAGGAAGGGCACTTATTTGTAAAATGATCTTCTTCACAGACTAAACAAGCCTCTATAGATTTCAATTGACATTCGTTCCTAGGATGCCTTCTAGTGCATCTAGGAAAAAAGATGGCCAAATCCCTCTCTGCCTCCTCTTGTTTTCTTTTGATATGCAAGGTATCCATTTGCATGGCAAGAGTTTACAACATCTCACTCTTGAAGTCTTCCAGCATGTTTTCGAGTTCACCTTTGATGGATGAATTGGAAGAGGAGGTACTGGCTATGGGTTGAATCCCCCTACCTTTATTTTTGGCTACTCTAGAATGTTTTCTAAAAATAGTCTTTATGTCCTCATAAGATAAATGGTAGATGTCTCCCCTAGCTAGTAGATGCAGGGTGTCTAGAAGGTATTTCGGGATTCCCCTGAGTAGGACCAACTTTAGAGATTCAGGGTCAAGTGTGCACCTGGCCCTTTTGTAATTGAGCTGGAACCTCTCTTCATAATCTTCTAGGGACTCATCACTTCCTATAGTCATTTGGAAAATTTCTTCTTTAGTATCTTTTGACCTACAATAGACTCGGTACTTGTTGTTAAATGCTTTCTACATCTGAGCCTAAGTTGTGATACTATTGCCAGGTAATCCCGTGAACTAGTGTAATGTTACATCCTTGAGAGTAGAAGGGAATAGTTTCAACATTTGTTCATCTTCTGCATAGTCATAGGTTTGACAGTTAACAAAAAAATCAAACAAGAAGGTGACAGGATCTTCTGTAGTTTGACCATGGAAGTGAGGTAGGGAATAAGGGCTTATATTCTTAATTTTGGTGTCCCCATTCGTCTCTCAAATGGGAAAGGTACCCTCTATTCTCTCTCCATTTCCCCTAGTATTTCTGTTTTCAGCCATTGGCTTAGGAGGGATGTTTTCTTCTTCTTTGTCCTCTATAGGTTCTTCAAATATCTTTGGTTATTCACCTAAAGGTTCTTCTTCATCACTGCCACCGAAGAAGAGGGAAGGTTGGCTATGTGATGTAGTGGGGGTGTTGGGCAAGAATTTTCTTGAATTATCTCTATTCCTACGAGACATGAAAGGAAATATTTTTGGTTGTTTTTTGTTTTTTTCACTGATTGTACCTGAAAAACTGAAATGGATTAAACAACACAAATTTGAACTAACTGAAATGAACTTTGCTGAAATGAAATTTGTAGAATTGAAAAGGAAAGCAAAGAAATGCAGAAACTGAAAAAAAATGAGTAGTCTACTCTTGCCGAAATGAAATTTGCAGAATTGAAAAGGAAAGCAAGGAAATGCAGAAACTAAAAGAAACAACTATTCTACTTTTGTTGAAATAAACTACTTAGCAAAATGTGGCACTATAAAATAGAAGAAAGTAGTAATCACAAAATACTCTAACGCTTCCTCGGAAATGGAACCAAAAAGGGCGGTGAGCACTAGTATTGTAGCAATAATGCTTCAACTCTTGGGCTTCCTCCTTTACTTTTATCAACCCGGTAGTTTGTAACAAACTTGGAAGCAACGGTGCTATATGCACAACTACTAGTTCTTACTGCAGGTTGTCACTTGGTCAGCTGGCGCAAAATCACTAGGTAGCTCAAGACAACTTCTATGGATTCTAGAAGAAGGTCAATATGTGATGGAAGGAAAAAGAGAGATTACTCTCCTAGTGCTATTCTACTTGCAGAAAGGAAGACTGAATTGTAAATCAAACTTAGCAAAACCTACTTAACCATCTAATCCTAATTTTGTAGAAAGCACTATGAAAACCACGAAATGAATGCCATTACCTACTTAAGGAAGTAAACAACATCTACTCAAGCTATTTCTAGAAGAAAATGAGCAAAAAACATCTTTTTGGATTTTTATGTATTTTTATGTGAAATTGACATGCATGTATATTATTGTGTGTGAAGGTGGAAGCGAATAGGTGGCATTTAAGGGTGACTTTGGGGTTTTAGGAGATGTAGGATGGTGTATATGGGTCCTAATATGTCTCGAGTGGCCGTTTGGAGGCTTTTTCCACACTCGACCTTCAAAAGACAGCCTACAGGAAAATCTACAGGAGGACATAGGGGATCTACAAGAGGTCTACAGGAGGATTCCGAGAGTAGTTTTGAAGGTTTTGAAGGTGTGAGAGTGGGTGTAAAAGGTAGATAAAGGTTGGGATGTTGTGTTAGGGTGCCTAGGGTCCACCAAGGATCACTAGGAGAGGGAAAGATGATTAGGAGAGAGGAAGCAATCCTATGGAAAAATGTAGAAAACTAAGGAAGATTTGAGGTGAATTTTGGGTGACCTGTAGGGCATAGATTAGGGAGAGAATGTTATGGCTGATAGGTTGGCCTATTGTGAGAATATATTTGATACAAAAGAACCAACAGCCAACCAATGAGATCAAGCAAACAAAGAAATGAGTACATCAAAAAATAGAGTTTTTGCATCAAAATAAACTATGATCTATGAAAGGGAATGTTGATAACCATTGCATGAAAGGAAATCATGAAGGAAGAGTGTTGCAAATAAGGAAACAAGCATGATGAAGAAGTTCCAAAGCTAAGCATTAACCTTCTAACAAACTGCAAACACTAGAAATCCCACGGAGAATGAAAATCTGTGTTTTTGGGGCAGCAAGAGGGTCTTTGCCTCAGTTCGTGGTCCCAAAGGGAGGAAAATTGGCTAAGGCACTGTTGGTAGCCTTTTGAATCTTCTTTCTATCACTGCTTAACCTGCTAAAGAAAACAACAAATGGAAACAACCTTCTAAATCACCAAAAGCAACCTATTCTTAATCAAGAAAGAAATTCATTTAACAACAACTAATCCATAAACTGAAACAAAGCTTATAAATACAAACAAGAGGAGCTTGGTTTCTTGGATTGGGCCCTAGCCCAAGACCTTTAGCCCTTTGAGGTAACTCAGTGTTAGCTCAAAAAGGATTTCATCTTTATTATCAAATTAATAATAGGATTACATGAAACTATCACCAAAAGTAAGCTCGAAGTTGAGTAGAGTTTTACATTAGCAAAAGTACAACAAAAATCCAACAAAAGTTCAACCCTATTGAGGCCCTAGGCCTCTCTACTTATAAAAATAAAACTCCCAACAACTTCCTTAAAATCAGGGAGGCTTGGCTCCCAAAACTCGAGATAAACATAAGTTATCCTCCACTTGCTCGATTGCCTCCTAGTGCATTGATTTGGATGTTTGTACTCCGAGCTGTATGAAGAGGAATTCAAATTGGGGAGTAATAAATGAGGAGTATTTCCTCCTATAAATACTCTCCTTTGTCCACTTCGAATTATTTCTGCCAATTTTCCATTGAATCTTTGACTTTGTCTTCAAAATTCAACATAAATTTGCATTAAACACATATTAGATCTCATGGCATCATAACTAACTCAACTCACTCCATAAGCATAAATATAATAAAAAAACATACAATAAGCTAAGAGAATGGTTGATTTTACTATGTTAGGAGGCAAAATGAGCCCATGTCATTACCCATTTATGGGGCTCGTCAATATTGAGACAATATTTGTCACAATGTGGCATTTAGCCATGGTTTACCATTGTTGACAATGAATGACCATGAATTACCATGGTTGACAAGGGTCCACAATGGTTGAAAATTATTTATTTTCATATTGGGACAATATTTGTCACAATGTGACATTGGACCATGCTTGACCATCATTATAAACACAAGGAAATTATATTAAACCCTACGAATATGAACCGTTATATTAATAAACCTGAGGGATTGATATTATAAACCTAAAGCACTAATAAAGACAAGAGATTAATACTAAAAACCAAAGGGGATTATCAACCAAAGGGAATGATATTAAACCTAAGGGTTTAATACTATAAACCGAAGGTATATAAATCATAATATAAATATTATAAATTGTAAATTAAACATGGTTGACCATCGTTGACAATGGTTGATTTTCATATTAAACCTAAGATATTAATATTGTAAACCCTAAATTTAATATTAAGTTGTAGGAATATAAACCCCATGATTAATATTATAAACCCAAGGAATCTATATTATAAACCTAATGGATTATAAACCCGAAAGATTTATATTAAACCATTGGATTAATTATAAACCCTATGAATAATATTATACCCTAGGAATATGAACCCTTAGATTAATAAACCCAATGCACTAATAACTACAAGGGATTAATACTAAAACCCCAGAACCCAAAGGATTAATATTGTAATCCAAAGGCATATACACCCTTTGATAAATATTGCAAACCTTTATATAAATATTATAAAACCTAAAACAAACATGGTTGACCATGATTGATTTTCATATTGAGAGAATCTTTGTCACAATGTGACATTGGACCATGGTTGAATATTAAACCCTAGGAATATAAACCCTAAAATTAATAAACACAAGGGATTGATATTGTAAACCTTGGGATGAATAATAGACCTAGGAATATAAACCCCATGATTAATATTATAAACCTAAGGAATTGTATTATAAACCCAAGGAATTTATATTAAACCCAAGGATTAATAATATAAACCTATCAATAATATTATGCCATAGGGATATGAACCCCTAGATTAATAAACCCAAGGGATTGATATTATAAACCCTATGGATTGATATTATTGATATTATGGTTGACCATTGTTGATATTCGTATTGAGACAATCATTTTCACAATGCGACGTTGGACGATGATTGACCGTGATTCACCAAGGTTAAGCATGGTTTCCTTTCACAGTGAGACAATCTTTGTCACAATGTGACATTCGACCATGGTTGACCGTGATTAATTTTCATATTGAGAGAATCTTTGTCATAATGTGACGTTGGACCATGGTTGACCATGTTTTTTTTTCATATTGAGATTCTTTGTCACAATGTGTCGTTGGACCATGGTTGACACAATGTGACATTGAACAATTAGACAATCTCTGTCATAATGTGACCATGGTTACTAATGGTCATTAACCATGATTGATAAAGGTTGACCATGGTTGATTTTCAAATTGAGACAATATTTCTCACAATGTAACATTGGACCATATTTGACCATGGTTGATGATTGTTGACCATGGTTTATTTTTACATTGAGACAATCTTTGTCAAAATGTGACATTAGACCATGGTTGATTTTCGTAGTAACCTACAACTACCAATTTTAGTTTCTTGTTGGTTGCTTAGGGTTCATAGAGAATTTCGCTTGCAACCTCTTTATAATGTGAAACAACTGAGTCTTCGAATTGTTGTTCATGCTAATATGAAACCACTTAGGGTCACTTCACATGTGGCTATCTAGAATGGTTATGGTTCTTTCAGACTACGACCTCCATCCTAGAACAAATATATGTCACTTTTCTCTTCCTGTATGAACCATGATTAGTTTTTTTATTACTATTTTTTTCTCGTCAATTAGCATGGAATTTATTTTATTTATATTGTGTATACACTTAGTAGAGTGTTTTGTCTATCAGATAATCTCCATCTTGATACAAATTTCATCAAAGCCTCTATTTTGGTTAAAATTTTTATTTTCTCTCTCTAACAAATTTGACTAAAACTATCTCTCCCAACTCTATTGTAATCAACATCCTCGACTATGAAATTTCTTCCTTGGATTTATAAAATTTCTCATTGTTGGATGATATTGTTTAGACAATGTATCCTTAATTTTGTAGATGTGGTTTTCTTGTCATTTTTTGTGGTTTAAATATATATATATATATATATATTATATATATATATATATATATTAATGGCCTCTATGATTATATTCTATTAGTAGTTCTTTTATGATAGTTGTGTCACATACATTCTTAATGGGTCTAGCATTTCCTTGAGTGTGACTTATTCCTCAAGACTTGTTCAACTCTTCTAGTCCTTTGTCAGTTCAAAATCTAGGATTGTTATAGGCTATTGTTCATTAGTTTGTTTGGAACCCTACTTATCCAATTCATTATTTAATAAATTACAGTCAAACACCTACATTTAGAACACACATACTTTCCACAATAAATATTTACATGCATGAGACCAAAAATAATTCATCCAACAGTACGATTTAGCCATAAAATACTAGGGATAAGAGTGCTCCACCCAAATCATGAGTATTATTTCTACAGAACAATACTCCCCTCAAGCCAATTTCTTCCTAGAAAAATCACTTGACACAGACCCAATCATGTTTGTCTAGGGTATCAAGACCTTTTTAGTCCAACCCAAAAACTCAGACTCGCAAGTCTCTCTTAAGGATTCCACTAGCTTAAGGATGCCCCAACTAGAAATGTCCCACCAAACTTGAACAACATCATTTTTTAGGTTCTAAAGCTTGAAGCTCTTGGCCCCCCTTCCACTAAATACTTACATATAGAATGCTTTCTATGTTTTTTGAACATGTCTAACTTCAACCATGCAATAATCTTACATGCTTGTACCCTTTTTAATTTACTATAATATAATGTACAATAACTTAAAAGATATTATTATAATAATTAATATTCATTGTAAAAATTAATATTCCCACATGGGGGTGATGTACATAGTGCACGGGGCACCTCATGGTCCATGATGACCAACAACTGACATCCAAGTTGAGGGTCATCCCCCTTTCCTTCTCACTTGACCTATCGTATGAGTAGGAGTAATGATATGTGTGTGGAGTTTAGTAGCACCTAGACTAGCGTGGGAGACATCATTCTAAGGTCAAGGTTGGTTGAGGAGGACTTCATTCAAGTTTTGTTTTGGATTCATTTTCTTTCATGGTTCTTTGCTCACCGGAGAAGGAAGATACATCGCTTCCGGGTTGGGCTGGGTGGTGCTCTTGGAAATGTGGTTCGCCCCTAGTCTATTAGTTGTGTAAATTGGTAACTTTCTTGTTGCAAGGGTGTTTTTTGAGTGGTTTTTGACTCTGGTTCAAGGTGGAATTTTCCTTCGGGAGATTCTTTTTGATTTGTGTATTAGTGTTATGCGGTTACAGGTCTTTCGGTGGTTGGAGTGGACTGCATAGGCGACATTTCTCCTGGGAGGGGCGCATTTCTAAAGATGGATTTTGTCTTGTGGCTTCTAGGCCTGTAATTAGGTTGTTTGGATTCTCCACGTGAGGATTTCTATGTCTTTTGCGGGGAATGGAACAAGAATATTGGAGGTAGAAGTGATATTTTGTAGCTGGTGTGATTAGGGCGGAGGTCCTCAGAGAGTGGTATGAAATTCTGTGCTTCTTTTGACCCTCCTGCATTTGAATTATTCAAATTTAAGTACCTCTCTATGTTTGAGCCTAGGGTGGTGTGACTGGTGGGCTAGCCCTATCTAGGAGGTTGTTCGTTTCTACACTGGGTGTGGCTAAACTAGTGGGTGTGGTCGAGCATGCCTGGTGGCTCTTTTACATTGTAGGTGAAGCTCCTAGTCCAAATTCGATGTGTCCAACCTTGAGAAGAGGGGTTTCATCCCTCCCTCCAAATACCTGCTTGGGAGGATGTGGGGATCAAGCTTCTCAATTGCAGAACACATAGTAAGGGGTGGAGCTGTTTATGGCTCATCAGGGTGGTAAGTTTGTGGGAAACTCCTGGAGGATGGTGGCTAGTGTTTGGTGTGGCTGAGGGCATGGCGGCTCAATGAAGGGCCATGAGGGTCGATCATCATGAACATTGACAAGGGGTGGGGATCGGCAGTGTAGTGGCTCAAGATGATGAGGGTATTTAGAGTTTTTAGTTCCTGTTTCAAGGGTCATTCAACATTGTTGGTTGGAAAATAGTAGAGACTTGATTCAATACATGATGGAGTGATTGGAAACTATAGAAATGATCCGATGGGAAAAACATTTGGAATTGGGAGATACCTTGGACAAATTGCACTACTTTCAGTGCCACGTCCAGGAGCATATTATGGTGGTTTCGTGAGGACATAGCTTTCTATTGGATAAGGTGGAGAAGATGGAGTCCTAGATGGATCATTTCGAGGAGCACGTCCAATGATGTTTTCAACCTCCACCTCCTCTTGGTACAACCCAAAACAACCTAGGCTCCATCACATCGAATGAATAACATGACTATATGTGTTTTCTAAGTTTTACTTGCCTTCTGGTGCTTTTGGTTTTCACGGTTTTAGACGATGTCCTTATTTTCCTTTTTGTAATTTTTTCATATATTGTATGCAATGGTCAACAAACCTCGTTAGGGTGAGACCACCTATTTTTTCTGCTCCTCTCAATGTACATCTTTTTGAAGAATGAATAGAATTTCAACTTACAATTTTTTTATTATAAAACTTAATACTAAACTCATTAAACTTAATACTTAAAATATTATCCTAAATATAATATTAATATTAAATCTAATTATATGTATATATGTATAATATCTATATATATATATATATATATATATATATATATATATATATATATATATATTTTCTAAGTTAGGCTAATTCTATTACTGAAAAAATATTGTACACTAAGGCTTTAGCCTGTGCATATCCATGCTTGAGTGTTGGGAAAAAATAGCAGAAACAGAGTCTGGACTGCCCATACTCGGAAACTAGTCCGAATCAAAAAATGATTGCCAAAATTAACTTGCTACCCACACAAGGGAAACCAACAATTGTGAACAATTTTTTATCATTTTTCAAGGAAAAAAAAAACCAACCAAGTAACCAAATACAAGCAGATTTTCCGAAAACCCCGTAAAGGAAACCAGAAAAAAAAAATTCGCCTAAACTTGAGAATAATAGACACATGGCAGGCTGTGTGGCAGAGACGTGGTAGTCAATGTGGCTGACTAGGTGCGAGGTGGAGACGACGCGTGTCCCTCCACGATGAAACATTTGTAATCCTCCATGTCGACACTTGCTTGCATTGAAGCCTCCGTGTTGTCTGCCTGCTGTGCCGGTTGTTCCTCATCGATAAATAGCAGTAATGATCCATGTCTTCTTCTTCATGCTGGTCATGGTCCGTCTCCTTCCCCGTTTGTCCCATCTCCTTCCCCATTTGCCGCATCCCTGCACTGTGAGTGCTCTTCTGAACCATGGCTGGTTTAGTGGCCTGCTCCTCAATGGTTTTGGAATGGTGTGCTCCCTCAATTTCTTGCTTTGTCTTATGAAAGGTTATGGAGATGGTGGTAGTGATGAGGGGCCTATTCATGGATGAATGCAAGGTGAATTGAGCGGAATAGAGACGCGGCTATGGATAGGAAGGAATGCCCCTAGGAGGCAAACCAGGATTGGAAGGAATACCACTAGGAGGCAAACTAGGGGGTGTTGGATGGAGGCAGTGGGGTTGAGAGTAGCCTCTTCTGATACGAGTGTTTGGGTAGCACCCTGTAATCTGTTGGGCCAAAGAGGAAGTGGAATCAGAGACCAGAGAATGAGGAGGATGTGTCAAGCTGCCTCTGCTTCTGCCCCTACAACTACGCATTTGATGTCGTGTTCTCAGCATGTTGACACCAAATGTTTGATAATTTCTTTCGGGATTAGGCTCAGAATGATGCAAGGGCTCAATAGAGTTAATGGGCTACTCAGAGGATGGAATAGCTGCATAGGCCAAGTGGAAGACGAAATGGCAAGCTAGGCTCTGAGTGAAGTGAGTCCCTAGGCCTAAATCAATGCAGTAGAGGAGGTTGCAGCGCCTACCAATGGTAGTGCGAAAAATGGGTGTTGTAGCTTCCTGAGGGTAGAGACATTGCAGAGGCAAAGGAGAATGGATAGGTACAGTGGTATGATTATCACAAGAGGTCATCTTTGTGTGGAGCCGAGGTGGGTAGTTGCAGACAGGTTGAAGATGACGCCCCCTTAAATGCCATTTATGGCTTGTGTTAATGCCAATTTTAGTCTGATGTGCCAGATTACAGAGGGTCGTTTGGTCTGGCCATATTCTTTCCCATTCTGCCGCCATCTTACCGCCTTTGTTGGGCACCCACATTTGTGAGATGTGCTTCCTTATGCACCAAGTTAGTGCAGGCTTGTAATTGAGCTTGGTCATGTAAAATATTGATTGTTCTAGATTGTAGGACCTGATCATGTTCAACTCCTATGTTTGCCAAAAGATCGACCACCTTGTTGTTTTATCTTTTGACATGAATGAAGGTGGTAGCTCATCTATTTTTCATCCATTTCTCTATTAGTTCGAGCTGAGCCATTAGTCTCTCAATGGTAGTGACTCTCGAAGCTGTGGTTCCCATTTGTATTTGGGTAACCATGTGTATCAGAATTTGGGAGTCCCCTTCTATTATAATAGGATGAAAATTATTTTGATGCACTAGGTTCATACCTTGCCACAATCCTTCCAGTTCTGTATAGTTATTCATGTCCCATCCACTTGAACCAAAGTATATTAGCAAAGGTCAGCCTTCTTGATCTCTAAATATTCCACCATGTCCTACTTTTCCTGGGTTTCCTTTTGAGGCCCCATCAAAGTTTAGTTTGATCATGCCTTCTTTTTTGGGATTAATTTGAACTTGTGGGAGCTTTAATTTCCAGCTGTCCCATTTGCTCTATTCCCGCGCCTAAGTGCAAAAGTCCTCAACACTCCATTATTGGAGAGCGAGGGTTTCTTGAATATTCTGACATAACTTGGTCCATATGATCTCCAAAGTAGTGCTTTGATTTTTGAAAATTCTTTTGTTTCTTTCCTTCCAAATTGTCTAGAAAAGGAAGCCTGAGAGAATGGTCCATAGCGCATTTAAAAGTTTGCTTTTATATGGTGCAGAGATCCAATTGCGGATGACATATTTGATATCTCCTATGATTCTGCAAGGTCGCTAACATCTAAAGGTGAGTTTTCCCCATAATTGATTAGCCATGTGGCAGGAGTCCATGAGATGTTGAATAGTTTCTCCTTGTTTTTGACAATTAGGACAATAAGAGGGTCCCTGGAATCCTCTTTCAATTAAATTTTCCCAAGTGAGAATTCTCTGATGATAGAGAAACCAAGAGAATGGAGAGATTTTGGGCCATATTCTTGTACATAGGCTAGAGACGAGTCCAAGCAGGATCTACTGGTTCCTGTGTTTGGAGCATCAACTTATATGCTTCTTTTGTTGTGTAAGTACCCCTTGGAGTGTATCCCCATCTCAGAACATATTTTCTAGTGGTGCATCTGATTTTCTTGCTGGTGAGTTCCTTGTGTAGATCTGAGTAATAGTCTTCAGTTTCATGATGTATTATTTGTTCAGTAGGTTTCCATTGCCTAATGCCTTGATTGGTACTTTGAGTCTAGTACTGTGATACATGGTCATTTTGGTTTCGGTTGTTTCCATCATGATTTGGAGGGGGGAGGATTTCTACAAATTGTTGGCCTCTATTGCCACGAATCCACCCAAAAACGTGCAGTTTGACCATCGCGTGTCTCCCAAAAGTTGTGTTTGTATTAACTCTTTATGTTGTTTTGTTGCATTCCAGTTTAGAGATCCTATGTCTGTAGTGGTGATTCTAATCAGCTCTTCCTGCGGACGATTATTTGCATATTTTGCAATCCATATTTGGGCCCATGGCTTCTATGAGATTGAAACCCATTGCCACCATATTTGAGCTCGGTCAATGTGTTACTATGTTGTGGGTCTCGCAATCATAGACGCACATACTTTTTTGGTGTGTAGAGAGTGACCCATTTTACTAGTGCCCATTTGTGGTTTTGCCCTATGGAGCCCCATAAAAAGTTGCATTGCAAATATTTGATCTTTTTGAGTGCCCATTTTGGTGCTGCAAGAACTGAGAAGAGATAGAGAGGCATGGAATGTAAAACTGCCTTTATCAGAATAAGCCTGCTCGTAATGTTGAGAGTTCTGTAGGTCCAATATGATAAGCAGCTTTCAATTTTCTCAATGAGTTGTTTCCAGGAGGCATACTTTAAGGCTGAATCTATTAGTGGAGTGCCCAAATATTTAGATGCAAGTTTAGCTTGTGAGAATCTTATGATTCTAGCAATTATTGTTTGGGTGGCACGAGGAGTGTGGAAGGAAAAAAATTGGGATTTAGTAGTATTAATGGTGGTTCCCGAGGCCATGGAAAAGGTGTCTAGTAGAGATTTGAAAGCATGGGCTTCACTCACAGAAGGATGTCCGAACAACATATTGTCATCAACAAATTGTTGATGAGTTATAGCAGAGGTTCCATGCGTAGAGATGCCTTTGAGGTCGTGATATTGAACAACATTATTTATAATACGACTCAACCTTTTTCCATAATAATAAAGAGGAAGGGGGATAAAGGGTCACCTTGATGGATTCATCTAGATGGGGAGTAGGGTTTGTAGGGGATTCCATTAACTAGGATGGAGAAAAATGGGGAGGATATGAGATTCATAATCCATCTAACCCAGGTTGGGCTGAAGCCAAAGGCAGTAAGTAATTGTTTTATATAAGTCCAACTTATTTTGTCAAAAGCTTTAGAAATATCGATTTTTAGAAGCATACTTTCCTGTTTGTTTCTCTTCAAGTAATGAATAATTTCGTGAGTCAATATGATGCCATACAGGATTTGACGTCCTTCAACATAGCCAAATTGTTCCGATGAAATGAGAAGAGTGAGAAGTGATTTGAGGCGATTGGAAATGACTTTCAAAATGATTTTGTATATGACATTGCACAGAGCAATGGGCCTAAACTTCTTTAGAGTAATCGAATGATCTTCTTTGGGAATGAGAGCTATGAATGTTGCATTGAGAGAAGGAAGTAGCCAATGCATAGCTCGTGATTCTTCTACCACTTTCGAGACTTCCTCTTTGATTAAATCCAAAAAGTGATGGTAGAAGTTAGAGATGAAGCCATCAGGTCCAGGAGCCTGTTGGATACCTATACCAATAGGTTTCCTATTTCATGATTGGAAAATTCAAATGCCAAATATGCTCCGCTTTGCTGATACAAAGATCCCATATTTCCAAGAGAAGACAAGGTGTGTACATAGCTTCATGTTTACTAAATTTTGATGGATGGTCCAACAGTCTAATCTGGATCATGCCATGTTTCAATTTTCTGTTGTACAATAGAGAAAGAA
>APFE030248956.1:0-27062 GCA_000404065.3 Pinus taeda
AACACTTGATCTCTCATAGAATAATGTGTGTTTAGAGAAGGATTGCTCTTGTTTGGTTTGTTTGTCACTAGAGAGTCTTAGACTCCTAGGGAGGTTAGGTTTGTCCGCAAAAATAACTCTTTCCGCATGACAAGGAGCAAGGTGAGGGGCTGAGTTTGCGGACTGAACTCCTCAAGGTGGCGGACTGGAGCTATGGTGGCGAATTGGTCGTGCTTTGCATGCGCAGTCGTCGTAAATCAACATGAGGAAATAAACAAAACTATCGCTTTCGCCACTTTTTAACGAAATTTTGGGTTTTTTTTTTAGGCTTTTTGCGCTTTTTGTGGTGATGTCAGCATGATGTAAAATTTTCCTATAGTGGGGTATGGAAGATGTTGTGGCGGATGACGCGGCGCTAACATGGCGGACACAGTGGACGAAACAGTAACGAGGGTGCTGGCGTGGGTGCAGACGTGGTGAATGACGTGATGCATGACGCGAGCAGCAGGACCAGGGGGCGGTTTTGGTTTTCATCGGGTCGCTTTTGGTACAGGGGCGGTTTGCGTCAGAACTAGCCCGATGCAATAGAAAGATGACACGCGTCCCGGGGTACGGCGGGAAAACCGCTTTCCGTTGGGAGCTAACGAACGGATGTGGGAGCGGCTCCGATATTGACGAGAGCCGTTGGATCTGGAGGGTGCAATCCAATAGTTGACGAGAGGCATAGATGGCAGAGGTTTAAAAGGAAAGGGACCCGCACTAATATTTTAACATTTTGCAAATACATGCGGGTCAATACCTTGGTTAAGAGGGTTTGTATGGTTTATGTCGGTGGGTTAGGTGTGGCTATTTATTTAACCAGGTGTTTAAATAAATTCCAAAGACGTGGAGGGTTATTATAGTGCTTCTGGTAAACACGATAATTCCCAAAACTTTGACATATGGCTATAGTTTCAAGGGGCGGGGATGTTATACATTTTTTGGGTTTTTTATGTATTTTTATGTACAATAGGGGAGGGGAAATATAAATGGGAGTTTTATGTAATAGAGTTAACATGTTAATATGAATATGAGGGGAAGTGTTGGGTGCATGAAATTGAATCACCTAGACTTGGGTGTGGGGAGAAATAAAACTTTACACAAGAAATGTGGCTTGGAGCTTTTAAGTAAACCTAAAGTTTTACTTAAATTTTTATGGAAATGGAGTGAAGTTAAGAGTTTGAGCAGATCCCAATCTCTTTGAGGGATGTTAGTGAATGATTATTGTGAGGGGAGAGAAGGGGTGTTAGACATGCAACATCTGACCTATCATCATACCTTTGCCATGGCACTTGAGATATCCATGAAAATAGATCATATTCAAAAAAGATAACACTGCTGATAGACCTGTTTCTGCAACTTCAATCTACTTACCCATTCTACAATTCCTAACATTTTTCTTCATTTTGATTGGGTGCACTTGAACTAGCAAACCTTGATTTTCCTCTTTTATTTTGGCTGCGCTCCTATATAAATCTATCCTTATCTCTTCCAAGGGCTCAGATTGAGCAGTTGGGCCTTTTTCTTCTCTACCTATCTAGTGATCTGCCAATCTTGAACTGTTTGAACAGATCTTATTCTCTATTCTAAAACAATAAATTTAAACATGATCTAGCCAGGGTTGAACTGTCTGGCTATTCATCAATTGTGAGAAAGTCAGTGATTTCACATTATGAACTTGCTTTGCAACATGTAGTACAGTAGTAGCATTTTGACAGGCCACTTTCCTCGTCTTTCTTTGGGGTTCCTTTTCTTTCCCTTTTTCTTGAATTTTTTATTTTTTTGAAAATATGGAACCTTTGCAGCATGGAAAGGATGATCATATTTGGAATTTCCACAGTCAATCATGAAAAATGACACCTATTGGTATAGGAACCTAACACACCCTCAAAATAATACTAGGATTCACCTCCTTCCCATGAAGTCCAGAATCCATTGTCACATGCAAATCTGCATCCAATGTCCAGCACTATAATCTTGTGCCATTTTCCCATCAGTGAACAGTTACCTGCTCATTGTTCAAGGGCACACTCACAATGTGTATTTTATTCAATCTAGAAATTATAATGACCAAAACCAATATATCCACAACCTTCCCTTCTCTACTACATAGTCCCTGGGGAAATTTGGTCACCCCCTTTCATGTAGTCACTCACCTTCCAAGTCCCCTGACATCCCCTATCCCCAGGCGATCCATCCCATGGCAAGGATTCCTCACATCAAAAGATAAAACAACCAAGGCATATACCTGCCTCAACCATCATACCATTCATAGCATGCTCATGCAAATCAATGGACATTATTGGGTACTAGTGACCCACAATGACCCTGCTCCTAAAGTGCTTTATCGGCATGTAGCTTAATCTCCCAATTCCTTTTGTTATTGCTACTAATACTTGTAGTGAATTTCAACCACCCAACCAAGAATGTTCATGCACTCTTGTTCAAGGCACATACCTTCCATTAGATTCAAAATAAATGGAAATAAATTCACATCATATCTCATTGGTATCTCATTAATACGGTACGCGTGCAATCATGTTTACTTCCTGTCACAACAAGTCAAACTAGCATCTTTGATCAAATCAACAAGTATAAAAATATCATATCATGTTAGCTAAAACACAACCATCATAGACCAAAATAATAAGTCACATGTAATCATCATAAAACAAAATCGTAGATCACATGTAATCATCTTAGCCCATAATCCTAAATCACATGCATAATAAAAGTGAAATAAAATGTTGATACTTATCATTTCATCAATCCTTAGCTTCTCCCTTTCTCTTTTTTCCATATGCACTCTGGATCAATTGCCACACCCGACAAACACCGAGTTCCAACTCCTCAACCATGTTCACATACACATAGTGTGCTTCACACACATACAACCACACACAACATACAACACCATGCAATACATGCACCTAGTACCACGTGCCTTAAACACAACATGTATGACACATGTGTAGAAATTTTGAATAATATGACACTTATTCACAGAGATTATCCCGATTATACACTAATTGCAGAATACATGCATAATACATAACCTCCTCTACGTTGATCATCAATTTTGCGGAATTAAGAAACAATCGCATGCGCACATTGAAGCATCAATCACACATATCAACATAGTATGTACCCGGGGAAAGCATAAAGTTGAAAACCCCCAACTATCTGTATATTATATTGATTGAGAACATGTAACGATACATAGTACAATACTCCTCACAAGTACTCAGTACTATCTCCACCTGTACACACAAACTAGCTCAGATCTGAATCAATCACTAGCTCAAATCTCCTCCGCTGCTTGCCTGCCTCCACTGTGCAATCCTACATGAGAATACTGATGAATGAATGATCCAAATTCGTATTTCCCTTGGATATACCACGCAATCCTCATTGGCAATGCTCAATCCATTGATTGTGCAAATCTCATGCACAACTATAGTCACAATTGACAGTTGTCTTGCCCTTTCACTCACCTCTAACACTTGTCCACTGAACTGTCCATGCACTGAGTTAATTGATGTATTCTTCATTTGCTTTATGAGTTAATAATTAGTGAATTAATTAATAATTAATTCACACCACTCATCACTAGTCTATTTTTTAGTTACATTAAATACAACTAGTTCAACTAAGTCAAACTGAACACAACTCCATCAACTCCTGATCCAACTCCACGGAACTCAATCACTGAATTCCTAACTGAAGTCCTCCATGCAATAGCTCAAGTAACCCATAAGAAACACATATTTCCTTCTGGCAGATGCATGTGCCACATCCGTAGCTCGAACTGAAGTGCTCCAAGAGGATAAAATAATGTTTATAGTCCAAATATTATTAAGAGCTAATAATATTCGACTGTTCTAAATTTAAACTGACAGTACCTCCGTTGTTGTCTAAAAATAGAAGTCCATCTATTTTTACCAACATGACCAATCATCCATAAACAACATCCTGCAACTCATAGACCATGATCCATATGTCTAAAAATAGACATAGTCTAAAAATAGAGTTTGCGCCAAAAATAGCCTGCGGGGCCACTTAGTGAAGGCGAATCCTTTCCACTAAGCTCCATTATCTTGTTGCATTTTCAACAACATGAACAATACCGCATGTATGGTAGTACCATATATACAAGGCACCACTTGCACAATGTGTGAAAAATATCACATATACACGAGACCACTTGCATAATGTTTACATAATGCCTCATGTACACTGCACCACTATACAATGTGTACACAATACCACATGTACACAGTACTACATGCACGACATGTATGTCACACCATATATACATAGCGCCACATGCACGACATGTACACAACACCACCTGCACACAATGCCACTTGTGCAACATGTACACAACACCTCATGCACACACCACCATATGTACATAGTGCCACATGTACAACATGGACGTAGCACCACCTATAGATTTCACTGCATATCCAACATGTACATAGCATCATTTGTACACAACACCATCTATGTAATATCCACACAACAGTACATGCACATAACATCACATATGAAATATGCGCACAACAATAGTACCACACATCCAAAACCACACTGTCTTTACCAAACAACCTTGCTTCTAGTGTCTTATCCATGCTTGTTCCAGCATGTCGCAGAGCTCATTGCTTTCATTTCACTATTGTATCCCTCAATATAACTTGCCCATAAAATAGACATAATATAATCACATAATATAAAATCATAACCATATGATATTGACCTTGTATATTTGTCATGACTCCTCTTCTCAATTGATTCCTCGTAAAACCATGAACCTCTTCATCTCATTCACCTACATAAGCAATCATTCCTCCACAAGAACAATTTTTTATGACCCCATTAGACAGTGACACAGATACATAACTACATACATATATAATCATTAGCATAAAATGATCATCATTATGTCCGACAACGACATACAAACATACATGTATACATATATAAACATCAGCATAATCATAATCATAATCATAACATAATTACTAGATAGCATAAGGTCTAGGTTAATAGAACTTTCTTTATTCATGCACAACATCCAAAACATTGAGAAAAATCATTCCCAACATAGCCAAGGCATTTGACACCTCATATCCATTTACTTTACTTTTTTTTGTTACCTTTCACATATATGTACTGTCGTCATCCATTTACCACTATGCACCAACCCTTCCAACCGACTGTCATAGTCCTACCTTTCATTGTGCTTACTCATGCATAGACCTTCATCCAAGTCTTACATTACCTATTGAGTACCACATAGATCTCCACGAGCTCCATTAAATTTCCTCTTTTCCCAACCAATTCCCAAGACTTAAAACATAAAATGAAATACCAAGAAGCAAAACAAGAAGCAAAACCATGAAAACCAATAACAACACAACACTACAACAAAGTGGCATAGTTATGTACCAGGCACACTCAAAATCACACATAACGTGCAATAATAGCAAAAAACCAAAAGCACAAGGCTAACAACAAACACCATGACTCAATCCCCATGATTCCCAAGGAAATCTCAACCCGAGCCTTCTTTCAAGATTTCATGGCAACCTCTTTTCCATGCAATCCCCTGCATCATACCACCATAAACATATAATTTTCATAGCATAAATAAATATAGAAATACACTAGATACCTTATCTTGTTGTGTCAATCATGTTTCCTTGTAGCTTAACACATCCATGTCATCTCTCAAGGGACTCTAATTCCCTTAACAAACCACCTGTAACTAGAAACTAGCTAATATACCTATCAATTACAGGTCCATGAATATAGCACATATCCACATAATTTCAGACAAATCAACATTAATAAGACTTCATGTGTGAAAATTACTCATTCGTTTGGAATTAGGGTTTCCAAATATAGCCAAAGGAATTCTTTCCCAATTTCTTTCCTTTACCTTTTTACATTGCTACAATCGAGGCTTACTATGTACTCTCACATCACCCAACTATTAGTTATATAAACACATCAACTATTACCTTGTCACACTAATACCAACCATGTTCCCTGCAAATTCTCACACCACATGTTCCAAATATCAAGACAATTGTATCTATCAATTTGACATCAAATTTTACAAACAATCATGTCATAACCCATAGTCAACTCATAGTCATTAGACATAATGCTACAACTGTCAACTACATTAAAGTACATATCAACTGTCTCAACATGTGTTAGTACAATCATATTAAAACAAGATCATTGGAGCGCATACTCATATTATGAAATTCATCAAAAATTCAGCCAACTTGCAAACATACCATGTTAAAAAATCAACTAAACGCCAAACACCCAAACACCAAAATATGTCTTAATCAAACGGTGAAGCACAAGGTAGATGACATAAACAAGTCCATACCTTAATGTACTCAGGGGAGGCAATATTGTCTGCACAATCAATCTAATTGGCATGATATAAATTCACTAGATATTAACTCAAACATAAATAAGATCATGATACCCAAAATAGTCTCTAGATAACATGTTTACATAATAACTCATACACAATTATCATTTATGCATAGCAATCACATATGTACGATCGGTCTAGATTAGTGCCACACAATGCAACATGTTAAGTCGACTCAGACCTGAATGTCATAACCCTAACCATCTGCATAGGCCAATCCAATTTAGCATGATACATATAACATGAAGATATAAATTCTATAACCCTAATCACCAAGTTACTAGCACATAACAATAATAATATATAGATCATGCTCATCAACAACACATAACTTAATCATCAAGTTATCTAACATAAAACAATAATAAAATGCATAAGACCACATGTTACTATGATTCTTGACTATCTGACACGTGCTTATGACTATACTGATCAACTTTAATCTATCATGTATGTAAAAATAACATCAAAAGACATGTACATAAACCTAATGTATATAACCCTAATGCATATAACAATCGTTGACTTACATACGTTCATGCCAAATGTACAATACCTCTATGACGATTTTGTCTTACCCAAAAATCCAATGTTGCAACCTCATTATGATTATCTGCATCTCCTGCTCTATCGCAGCCAACATATTAGCATCATAACATACATATATCATCAAGATAACCTAAATTCCATACCATGACATCAAAAGGCATGTTTGACCTACATTTCATGCATAACTATAACCAAGATCATTCATGCATGAAAACTGCATTACACATATAACACGAGTACCAAACCATATACACACCATTCTAGCTAGAGTCCAGTCATCAATGCATGACCATATCAACTACCAAAACCATGACCTCATGCATGAAAACAACCATTACTCCATTATAAACATTGTCACATGCAACCATCAACATGCATAAGCAATGCCTAATCAACTACACATATGCATGAATGCATGTAGTCGAGCATAAGTGATCAATTCTTGTAACCAACCTACAAGACTGATACATGTAATCAACCATACAATAATGAAACCTACCATACATGTAATCAAGAAACATATAACAATATGTAAGCAACCTATAACAATATGTAACTAGTCATATATTGATGATGATGCATCCCACTAAAATAAGCATCAAGTTCCTCATGACAACCTCAAGTTTCACATGATGACATCACTGCAACCCTCATCGACATCATGCAAATGAAACAAGCACATGGAATGCAAGTGTAAGGGATACACATGCAACTAACATGAATGAATGGCCAACAAACACTGCCCATCTAGTCTGAGGGATGAACCATGCTCTGATACCACTCTGTAACACCCTCCTCCCACATCTACCCAAGCAATCAGTTAGCCACGGTAAACATGTGATGAGAGGCCACTATGATATGATTAAACCTCCTAAGTCACATCAAGGAAGTGGAACCAATGGAAAAACACCATATAGACATTCAACATCAGCTTCAGGACCGTCAGGAACCAATCCAACACTTCAGACAACTTACCATTAGGTCCCACTAAAATTTTGGACAACTTAAGCAGCAGTCACTCTCATGCTATGGGCATGACAACGTCTAGAAAACCAAAGTTGGTCTCATAGGCTTTCCTTCCAAAAACTAAGAACTCATTTATTCAGCGTTATACCAGCGTCCCCTAGATTTGAGCCACTATTCAAGCCTAGAGCCCAGGTCACTACCTAGAATTGAAACATCTCTTCAGAACAATAAATTGATATGGAAATGACAATACTAAAGGAAATATTTGTTTAAGACATTGATTGGACCTCTACTAGCCATGATAGGAATTTCGTCAAACATATCATGAATATGTAAACTACATGTGTAAAAAACATATATGAGTATAGGAGTCTCATACTTATCTAAGATTTGCCATGAAGCATTGATGCGTCAAGACATTAACTACCATTCCATCCAATAGACCATAGATACATTGTTCATTCATATACAACTAAAAATATGATGAGAACGATACATAGATGTTGTCATAAAACACATACATAACTACCATAATAGAGACAGAAATACCTATAGAATCATATTCATATAAACCACATATAATCCAGTATAATTCTCATCTAAATACAAAGATAAATAACATTTCATTAATGATGCAAGATCCAAACTTAGGACGGGACTTCCACATTCCACCTTACTATAGAATGCTTAGCCAAATCTCTCTTCATCCATTCACCCTCGTGCCATATTCCAAGCATGAATGTGGGACTCAAACCAAAATAACCAACCAAGGCATACCAAGACTAAACCACGTCACCCTCATTAATAAAAACCAAAATTTACCATGATCTATTCCGAATCACTAGGCCAACAAAATAAACATATGATAACAGGATTTAGCGTGATCTCCACCCAATCACTAGGCTAAAAAAACATGGATTCCATTAGATTTCTCCACCTACACCATGCGAGATTTTCCTGTCTCCTAGTCTCTCAGGCTTTACCGCAATCCAAACCTAAATCACTAGGCCCTAAATTGATACCCTAGTCTCTCAGGCTTTACCAGAATCCACACCAGATCACTAGGCCCTAAACCGAGACCCACTCTCCAGGATTTACCGCATATCCCAACTAAGGATTACTAGGCCCAACAGAGAGCGAACCACCTCTTAGCCTTACCATATATCCTACCATTCAACGACAAGGATTCCTAGAGCCACCGAGGCAACACAATATTGAATTTACCGCAACCCATAGTCTGGCTCAAGGTTCACTATGCCAGTGGCTTTATTATGATCCACAGTTTGGTTTAGGGGCCACTAGGCCATGTGCTATATCATTCAGAGATCCAGCCCACTTAGCTTCAAATCCATTCGGAAATCCAACTCATCCAAAACATGAGAACCCCATCACACCATGGCTATCCAGAAATGGCAAGGCTAGGCTGAAAACATTGTTACACCTAGAAAAACCCATGACATAATAGCAAAAGAACCACATGCAATACCATGCATGCCAAATCTAGAAAAGAAATAACACATGGAAAGTGATACTTGTAGAGAACCATGTTGTAATTGCTTGATCTTACTCTTCCTTACTTGCTCCTTCATTCTTCTTCCTTCTTTGCCTTTCTTGATCCCATGCATAACCATAGAAAAATCTTGAGCCAAGAGCTTAAAATGACTAAAAGCTTGCCCAATGGTCCTTAGAAACCTTTTATTAATGAGGCGTCTATTTTCTTCATTTTCCATTAGTTTCCTTCAATTTCCTCCTTACATGCAACCTATGACCTTTCACCTTCCTTTTCTCCTAATTTCCATTATTTTCATAAATAAATGTGCCAAAATGCCATTTTGCCTTTCCAAAGCCTTAGCCATTGCCTTTTCCAATTTCCTTAGCCATAAAAAACCAAATGAGCACCCCCTAAGATGTCTTGCCCCACCATTTAGCTTGGAATATGTGTCCCGTCACTGTGGCCTTATATATATATATATATGGAATTTTCATCAGGGTTGTTACAGTAACAGATGAAGTTCATCAGTTGTCCTTGATCCCTACCTATCACAAGGTAAATCACTTCAGTCATTAGTTATCATATGTGACTTTGCGCTTTAGGGGGCATTCTATTATACGCCATTTATCACATATGATCAGTGAGCCTCCTAATGGGATCAATCAACATATTATTCCCCCTTGTCACCATATTTCACAAATCCCTAAGCATGTTCCTTTAATTTCCTGGAATTTTAGCCCTAAACTGCATCATCTAAGCCAGTTTGAGGACCAACACTCCCTATAAGCCTATTGGGGTGTTTTCACTAGTAAGTTGCTCCACTGTGGCCTACGTTGGTCTCCAACATGTTGCTCCCCTTTGCACTTGCGTTCATTCTAGAAATCTGAGAGAATTATTGGATTCTGGAAGCTTCACCTTCTAGGATTTTTCAAAGGTTGTTAGAACTACTTACCTTGGATAAATAATTCATATCTTATCCATCCCTACATTGGAGTTTTCACCACTTATCCTTTGATCCTATCCCTCCATTAAAAGGGGATCTCTTACCTTAGGATGGTAATTGGATAAAAAAATCCCAACTTACCATACTTCCCTATATATATCCAGTCTGTTATGAGGTTGGGGTTTGGCTTTTGGAGAATAATTTTCCCCTTACGATGCTATAGTGAATGGTCATCATTCCATGCATTTAGGGTGATTGGAGGTGCATATTGTGACAAGGAAAGGACAAGTGAACAACTTGGAGGAGCTCATCTACAAGATGAACCACTACTTATGGTTGTAATCTCCTTCCATTTATAGTAATGTAATGAATTTATTGTTTTCTGTAATACAATGAATTCATTGTTTTCATATATGTGATGTTGTTTCATATATTTCAATATCATGTTGATCTATTGAATGAAGTACTATATGATATTTCATACATATCCTAGTTTCTTGGCTTGTGTTATCTCACTGTGCAAGTTCTAATTTTGGCAATCAGAGCTAGAATTGGGGCTTCCAAGCTAAATAATGAGTGAAGCGAATGAAGGATTCCAAGCAGGCCTCACTCCATTATTTATTTATTTCAAGGAAAATCATTGGGCTCCTTGTCTTTTTGTTGTTCTAGATTAGCCACCGACCTAGGGGACATACTTTGGTCCACAATCGTAGATCCCACATAACAGAAAGTTTTAGATAAATTCTATGCACATCTTTGACATGAAGGTCAGTTTCATAATGGATCCATCTCCCAAATGACTATCTAATGGCTAGTAATAGAAACCCAATGATCCCAATAGGGAAAGAAAGGAGTTTTGTTGTAGTGTTTGCAATTATTTTATTAATATGATTTGTCACACTTAGTTTGATTCTTATTTCAAGGGAGTGAGTAAGAACTTCCGTAAAGAACATGAATTGTCATGGTTAATTTTTATTCATTATTTTCCATTTTAGGATTTTTTAAGTTTCCTATACTTTTTTGTTACCATTCTTGGAGAACAAATTTTACATACTTGTTCAAGTTTTGTATATTGTTTGGACCATTATGAAGGAGGTTGAATGACATGGAATAGAAGCAAGTGAATTCACAAAAACAATGAGTTTTAATGTTATCTTTATGGTAGTTGTATCTATCAAAAAGGAGCAATTACGTCAATTGTTATTCTAATGGACAATTGTTTAAGACATGGCTTAATTATGAAGTTTCGTGACCTTCATGTTGACAATTCATGTTGCAAGGTTTATATATCCTTTCAATTCTACTGTAATTGGTGACTAATTAAGAATTTGAATGGGCTACTAGGTTTGATCTTAGACCTCACCCAGATTACTCCAATGAGTTACCAATTCAACATGGTAAAAAAACAAATTAAGAATGTGAATAGGAACATTATACACTAATTCATTTACTTTGAATAGATATGTTCATCATGAAGGATGATTGCCAAACAATAGAAGTAAAAACATTGTCAACGTTGTAAGTGCTAATATCAACTTTTATAATAGTTATAATTGGTAAAATAGAATTGTACTTGTGGTTTGGGTGGACTAGAAGAAAGTTCATAATAATGTAGGAAGAAAATGTTTGTTTGTAAATCAATTAAATCATTATTTTTTTTGTCATTGGACATAAATAATATATATTTCTCCTTAATATAATTGTATTTAACAGAGATTTTGATATTACAACTTCAAATCTACCTAATGATTTTCCTAAAAGCTTTTATGTTTCAAGGTTTTGAGAAATCCCATTTTCTCAATTTGACCTTAAAATCATGATAAATTTGCTAAAGAATACCTATGAACCAATTGTAAATCCTTTGAGCATTCTATAACTTTCAAAATAAATAATTCATTATGGTGTAAATTCATATAATTTTTGTTATTTGTTTTAAAAATTTATTTATCATTTTAATATTTATTCTCATTTAAATGGATACATATTAGATCTCACAAAATCATGTGCATTTAAGTCACGTACTCTTAATCAATCATGTTCTCATACAGAAATGAGATGATATACACTCCAATATTGTTGTACTTCTTGTATGCAACACTCCAATAACATATTCCAATCATTTTAATATTTATTCTCATTTAAATGGATACATATTAGATCTCACAAAATCATGTGCATGAAAGTACAATAAAATCTATTGATGGTATGCAACACTCCAATAACATATTAAATCAGTAATGTATTAAAATCCATAAATTACTACCAGTCCACATTACTGTGCATGTCAAATACATAGCTATCTTTCAATCCATTCTAACACAAGAATAGCAAATACGTTTCCATTGGGTTAAATTCCAGACGTACACTTTGAAATCAAGTGCTTTTATTCAATAATATCTATTGAAAATAATCCACACTAATCCAGGGGATATACATTTCTATTGAAAATAATCCACACTAATCCAGGGGATATACATTTCTATTGAAAATAATCCGCACTAATATTGTTTCACTTGTTCTAGTTCAAGTATATTGAATCGATATATTTTACTTAACATTAAATCCATAGATTGCATCGGCCATTCTAACATTGTTTTGGGTATTTTAAATATATTATATCCCTATACTACATGTTAAGTACAAAGTCCTTTTTTCAGTCCATTTTAAAACAAAAATAGCATATATGTTTCCATTGGATTAATTCCAATGTTACAGAAGTTAGTTTGTACCCCTTCGTGAAAGAATGTTGGTATGCAGTCATACTACTTATAAAACATAATAATCCCCACCATGTGGGATTAACTAATTCACTAACTTGGAAACATACATTTCTCCTTATCATCTTGGACCAAAAGAGCTTATTGAAATGGTGTTTAATGACATTGGATTGTGAGAGGAAGAGTGAACATTTGGTAATGTACCACCCTTTATTATTGATATAGGTGAAACATTTGTATTAGTATTTGAATCTAGATGGTTTAATGCAACATTGATGTTTGATTTTGAATGGCTCAATGCAACATTAGTATTATTGTTTGATTGTAAATGGGTGACATCTATATAAGGGGGTTGAGTAGGTTCTAGAAGATTTTGGTCTTTACTAGTGAGGAATGTGACAACTTCAGACATGGAAGGACGAAGTATTGCAGAGGTTTGTGTGCAAAGAAGAGCTATGTGAACAACTTGTACTATCTCCCCTTGGCAGTTTTCTTTGATGTTGGGATCAATTATGCTTGAAATAGTGTCTGATAGATGACAGTTCCAAACCTGCACCATACATACATTATAAATTTGAATATTATTAGAATTTTATTTGAAGAAGCAATGAAAATTATGTATATTATGATTACGTTACCATTGTTAAGAGAGATGGTATGTCATTTCTGTGCATAGGAGTTTTATTCCTCCTGCCACTAATAATCTCAAGGACTAGCACGCCAAAAGCATAAACATCAACCTTTTCTGTCAAATGGCCATGAACTAGATATTCTGGAGCCATGTAACCTCTGTGAAAACAAAAATAAGAAATTAGACACATTTTCTATTAAAAAGAATTAATAACTATCAAATTCATTCTCACCGAGTTCCAATGATTCTTGTGCTAAGATGACTTTGATCTTCTGAGAAGTATTTAATCAACCCAAAATCTGCAATTTTTGGCTTGAAAAGGTGGTCTAGTAGAATATTGCTAGCTTTTATATCTCGATGGATTATGCGTATATCTGATTCTTGGTGGAGATAAGCTAGCCCACTTGCAATGCCTAGTATAATGTCAAACCTCCTTTGCCAATCTAGTGCATTTTCCAGGGTCTCATCTGTTGTAAAGTACAATTCTATCTCGAATAAATTAAACATAACATGAAAAGATAATATTTCTCAACATTTGAATATTGATCATAAGGAAAATCAATTTATTGAGACAAGAACTATTACCAAATAGAAATCGATCAAGGCTTTTGTTGGGAAGGTATTCATACACCAAAAGTTTTTCTGGGCCATCCACACTACATCCAAGAAGTTTGACAAGGTTTTTGTGTTGAACACAACTTATCAAATTGACTTCATTGAAGAACTCGTTCACACTCTCTTCTCTATTGGAAAATAGTCTCTTCACAGCAATTTGTCTACCATCTAGAAGGCCCTGTAAACATGCTCATTCTATTTTGTTCAATAATGATGTAAATTTATCTATGTATTTAAAAAATCAAAAGTTTAAAATGAAATTAGAAAATTGGAGATCACCTTATACACTGAACCAAAGCCACCTTGACCAATTTTGTTTATGGGGTCAAAATTTTTAGTGGCAGCTTGTAGAGTTTCAAATTTGTAATTTAGTTTTGATTTCAATATAGCTATTGAGAGTTCACTTGATGGTTTGTAGTGACCTGCAAAAAAACATTTCAAAGTTTTTAGAAATATAATATAACAACATTATCAATGACCATATGATATTTTACACATTTTAGTGTCTATGGTCTACACATTGTTCTTTGAGGCTTATTGTAGTTTTGATACTTGTTTTTTAATAAATGTGAAAAAACTGCAATGAAAACATACAATACTTTACAACATAATATCGATATAATTTTTATTAATTAAGGTTATAACATCCATTAGAATTGTGATTATTGGAAAATTTTGATATTGGTAGGATTATAACATCTATATTGTTCGTATTGATGCTAACATTATTTCAATAGAGTTAACACTTGGTGGGTTACTGAAACCTTGAAAATGGTTGTGCCTAGGTTCAAAAAATAACTCATTATACAAACTTCATAGCTTTTATAGAGATGGGAGAGAGAGGGTCATTCAATTTCAAGTCTATAATCATGAAGGAATGACTTATGAACCCTTTCCCCTCACAATCGTAACAAAGGAAACCATAGGAAAAGACAAACAATATTTTCTTAGAAAAAATAACAAAGGCCCCATGCTATGAATCTATCTCCATGTGCATTAAGAACTATATGATATGCATCAATGTTCATGCAGGGACAGGAAATTTTAGGATTTTTCAATAGAGAAATACCTTACTCACCTCAAGGATAAGAAACAATTGAAACCCACAGAAGTTGTATAGCTCAAGCTAGGCTCTAAACAATGCTTTTCCACTAAATTCACTAACATAAGATACCATTTTTGAGTATTTTAGAATGTCCCCTACTTCTCTAATTCAATAATCTTTTATTCTGCTACTAGGTAGAACAATTCAATGTAGAACAAGCGGATTTCACTTAGTTACTCATATCGATATGCATGTATTTGGTACCATAAGAATTTTTTCATTAAAAAACCATGAAAGGAAAAAGAAATATGATTGAATTTTATGTAAAAACATTTAAGGCAACCAAAGAAACAAGATGTAGCTCCTATATCAGCATCGGGTTCTACATGAATGTCTTTAGTTCCCTTCCTAAATACATTCTCACCAACTATAAAATCATGGTATGGATCCAAACCCTAGATAAGCACATACTATTTATCTACATAAATTACTTCAAATAAATAAATAAATCATTGTTCTAAGAATACCCCACAAATGAGGCCAACATTAAATAAAAATAACTAGAGACAAAATGTGCAAAGAAAACTAAAATAATTGAAATCATAGCTTAATTCCACATGTCGATAAACGACAAAGAGAAAATAATATTGATGCATTGCAATTGTAATCAATCCTTCCTTATAATGAGGGAAACCTAGAAGAGGAGGAGCCAACAACCATCACATAATACAAGGAAAGAATTCCTATAGAGAAAAAGCAAATAAAACCCATCTTATCACCAATAAAGGACCTATACATCAAAAGAAGAAAAACCAAAAGAGGTAGATCATGTAGTTCCAAGGAAAATAGAAATTAGGGGAGAAATAACATGGAGGAATTAGTCTCATCAAGTGTGGCTAAAGAGGTCTCTCATGACTCATATATAAATGGAAAATATGACAACACTCTTGTGTAACAACCCTAGATTGATTTTATATATAAATAAAATAAGACCAAGGTCATGTGACACGTATTCGAACCTGAATGGAGGGAAAAACACTATAGTGGGCATCACTTGTGGTTAATTAATGGATATGGAAATTAGCGAAGGAAAAGAGGCAATAAATGGAAATTTAATAAGAGAAATAAAGGAAATTATGAGAAAAGGAAGATCAAGGGACACAAATATACATACAAGGGAAATTAGATAGAAAATGAGGGAAAATGAAGAAAAGAGGAAAAAGGAAAGGAAGAGACTAGACATCAATGATAAAAAGACATCAAAGAAATAGTTCATAGCTTTTGTCAGTTCTAGCTTTGATCACCTTCATAAATATATCTCTAAGACAGGAGAGAGGAGGCACTTGAACACAAGCAAGCAAAAGAGAGTAAGGGATCACAAGTAAAAGGTCGGAAAAGAAGCTACAGTAAGAGGACATTCAAGCTAACATGTTGCATGTGTGATTTCATTGTTGAGATTTGAATGCATGGTGCATTCATTTGGTTATTTAGTTGCATTATTGTGATTGGTGTGGGATTTTCCTAGATTGACAGTGGTTTTCATCATTGCCTTGCCATTTCCTAGTTAGCCATGGTGTTTTGGGTTCCTTGTTTTGGTTTAATCTTTGGATGGCTGTTAGACTTTGGATCTTGGTGAGGTGGTCTAAGGAAATTCCCAAGGGTGAAAGGTGGAGATTGGATTTCTCTTGGAACTCTTAATGGATGGGAGGAGGCAGGAAAAATCCATTGAATATCATGAATAAAGTTGGAAGCATCCAAGCTTGTTTGATATTAGTGATTTATGGACCAGTTTAGGTGAAATCGTTTTGGTTGAGGGTTGAGGTGTTTTGGCCTCTGGAAGCCCTGGTTTGTTCAGTTTTGATTCATCCCATGAGGTCCCACATTCATGCTTGGAATATGGCATGGGGGTGATTGGTTGAAAGAGATATTTGGTTCATCCCAATATATCGTTGGGTGGTACATGAAATCCTTGACCTGGCTTGTACTTATATATGTTAATCTGAGTTATTTCCTTATTGTGACCGATGAGCACATGTACTAGTTATTTTGTTGATTTTATCATTGATTTTTCATGAATTTGTTCTAGTTATATTTTGGTTATATGCATGGTTAAATTATGAACTCTTACAATGGATCTTGTTTATGATTTTTTAAAGTTAATGAATGGTTATATGGATGCATGGCATAACTAGTGTTGTTGCAACTAGCTTGAGAGCGAATTGAGCATTCTTGATGATTCCTTGATGAAGTTCAGGAGACATGGAACATATATGAATTCATGACCTATATTTATTATGTTTAGTATGTGTTTGATGAAATGTTTCTCATGTGTTTAGCAACTTTTGTGTAAGATATCTCCTTGGTACTTAAAGTGCTAGGTTGTTTTGGGTAGTGGCTTGTAGGCTAGCTAGGAAAATGTGGCACTAATTTCCCACCCGCATGCATGGAACTAGGAAATTTTGACTGCAACCACATGGAGGGAGGCATGTGCATGTGTCTAGGATATGATCTCAGTTTAAAAGAAGTTCCAACTCAGGATTTGAGCACTAGGGGTTGTGATCTAACATTTAGCTTATCTAATGTCCCTGAGAGGATTCAGTATGTTTCCGGTTAGTAGACCCCACATCCATAATTGGAACTTGGATGTTGGGTCATGTCATAGTAACTCTTAGCTCAGGTTTACCAAGAGAGCTTGTAAAAGCGAGTAAATGTGGGATGAGGTTGTTACATCTTACTCCAAGAACAGTTTGAGTAGGAATATCTAAATTGCCTCCCCTAAGAGATATCCCACAATGATATAAGGAGGACATGTAGAAAAGGACCAGGGGAGGAGGAAGTACTTTCAACCTAAACCACTTCAATGAATTGGGCATGAAATTAATCGCTCTTAAATTAGAATAAAATAAAAGGAGAAAAGGGTAAACCAAGGGGGAAGACCAATAAACCAAAATTACAAAAAACGGGTTCCCTATAGATCAACTCTAACCAAAACAAGGCTCTCTTATATAACTTCCAATCCACTCTCCATCTAGTGAATCATGAAAATCTTATATTGGAATAAAATAGGCCTCAATGGTAAATGGTAAAGGAAAACTACCTCTTGAAAAAAAAAACCCTATTAGACAACCGAGATATCATGCTTCTATAAGAGACCAAAAATAACTATGAATCCATGCTAATATAATAAATATAAAATGTAGTGTTATAATGAACTCATCTCCTTGTAAACAACTCTAGTGTCAGGGTGGATGGTAAGGTCATACTATGGAATGCAACTTGAATCATCATGAGAAGCCTAGTAGTGGTAGTGAATTTCATCTAATGACTTTCCAAGAATTAGGATCTAGGGATAAAATCATAATCACCAACATCTTTGGACCCCAAACAACCCATGTAAAAAAAATCCTCCTCTATTCCCCAAAATAATTGGAAGAAATAAAAAGGGAACAAGAACAAATTATTGGTGGAGTATTCAACCATAACATCCCTTGGAGAAAAAATAGGAGGAAATATGAAATGGGAGAAGAAAATCAATGTTTTGAAAATATTGTTGACTCTCCAAGGCTTAAGACATGCCGATGGGTTGTACATTTACAATAGCAAACGGTGGGGGGGCCAAAGAATAATATTAAAGCTAGATAGACTCTTGATCATAGAGGAGTTCTAAAAAAGAGAATAAAATGTAGCAATGGAGGTGCTACCCATCATAGGTTTAGAACATTTACCAACTCATATCCTTAAAATGGGATAGTTATAGAAACTCACAAACCACACCATTTAAAATTGAGCAATTCTAGCTTGCTCATCCAAACATCAAGGAAACAATGGGGGAATGGTAGGAGGAAAACAACATACAAGAAACCAAAATATACAAACTCAAACAAAACCTAAGCACATGAAATACAAATTCAAAAAATGGAGGAGAGATAAGAATTGAAATGCCTTCCAAGACATATGGTAATTGGAGGCAAAAAATGTTGTAATACAAAAAGAAATAATGGACATGGGAATGAATTAGAACTTCAAGAAACAAAAGAATAGCCCAAGGAAGGAATCATAACCTGCAAATATCAAGAATAATGTCTATGGAAGAAAAAATCTAGATTCAAAGAGAGGGATAATAATATGAGATTATTTCAGCAAATGTCCATAGAAATGAGAAATTACAATAAAATAACTACCTAGATAATGTCCATTGAATAAAATTGAAATTGCATGATGAAATATCTAGGATCTCATGGACTACTTTGGCAACCTTCTCTTAAAATTGGAGAGGGAAATATTTTAATAATGGAAGACATCATTAGGAAGATATCTAAGCTAGTCATCGATGAGAAAACACCATCTGAATGCAATGAATAACTTATGAGGAGGTCAAAAAGGTTGTAAATAACATGGCCTTGGGCATGGACCAAGGACTATAGGGGTTCACAACAAACTTATTTCATTTCGCTAGGAGGTCATTCATCTAAATTGGATCATTATATTGTTTTTCACCCATCTCGATGCTTTCAAAGTAGAAGAAGTGGAGGAATCATCTCACAAGACTTTTTATCAGTGGGACCCAGTTTCATAAATTGGGGCTTGGAACATTTTGAGAGAATTTTGAGTCATCAAATGATACTTTTTGGGTTTAAAACTTTGTCACTTTGGTATAACATCTTTTTCTCCTATTCTACACACAAATACCTTTCCAACAATGCAAGATCACCTCAATCAGAGTCTATATGCAAAATATATGCCACTCAAAAGTTGACCTTCCTATTTTCACCACTATAATTCAACAGGAGGCCACATTAGCCCCCACAGCTCATCGAAAAGGGGCTATCCATGTGATTATGATGAATAAAACTCTAGAAGAGTCCATATTGTAACTCTAGTTAATATTTGAGGTAGTTATACGTAACCACTACTGGTGCAAGTAAAAGGATGAAAGCTACAAAAATGGATGCCATTGACTTCGAGGAAGGTAAAATGAATGTGACTAAGCTACTTCTACATTAAAATCTGGAAAAAAAATCTTTTTGTATTTTTGAGTAAGTTGTCAGGATTATTATGCATGTGCTTTAACTGTTTTCGACTATGCAGAGGCAAGGTGAGGAATGGAACTGGCGAGTTGCTTGTAGGAGGTTGGGAAGGTGAGAAGAGGGCCTAAGGGGTCCCTAGCACCCTCCAGAGAGTTTCACAGTGTTTGGATATCAAGAAACCGCTTTCGTGAGCTTCTACAGGAAGTCTGTAGGGGTTCTATAGGATGTTCTGTAACTTCTATAGGATGTTCCGAAAGGGGATTTTGGAGGGTTGATGGAGGAATAAAGGTGAAGAAGTGGGTATGGAGGTGAGATAAGGGTGTGAGGAGGTCCACGACTTGGTGGATGGAGCTGAGGAGTGGTGAGGATGATTGGATTTGTTCAAGGAGGGGTAGAGCAATGTTGCACAAAAATATGGAAATTAGGGCAAAGTGAGAGAATGTGGCAAATGTAAGGCAATAATCCGAGTTAGAGGATGGAGCAGGCAGTATTGATTGAGTAAGGGTAGATAGAGAGGTATTACAGGTGTTCTGAAAGTTATTTCCCAAACTGAACAAGCAAAGACTTGGAAAACCAAGGACCTAGCTACTTCAACCTAAACTATCCTAAATAACAGCAAAGAAAATGAACAGAAGTTTATTTGCAACGAAATCATGTGAAATAGATATGCAAACTAAGAAATCATGAACCTGAACATGTAACCACAACTGGTATCAACTTCTGCAAATGAGAATCTAACACTGATAATTGCATGATGAAGCAAAGATATTGTTTTTGGTGGCAGCAAGGACACCTTGGTCCCAGCTCATGGTCCCACTGAGGGAGAGGTGAGATCAGGGGTGCTTGATAGCCTTTCTATAAATATCTTCTCTGTTATTAACCTGTCAAATCAATTTGAACATGAAAATCCTTTTTCATCATAAAAAATGACCTAGGTAACTAAGCAAGATTTTAATCTACTTAACAGAAATTATTTTGCAAAGACATTAAAAAACATATAACAGTACATGAAGGAGGCCTTGTCACTTGGGTTGGGCCGAACCCCAAGAGCTATGGGCTCCTAAGAAAAAGCTCAAAACTAATGCCAAATGAAACTGCTTTCCATTACTCAAAAATAACCATGTCACAAAGAAAGTTGTACAGCAGAAGCTACAAAATGAGCTGAAAAACTAACAGCACTATAGTGCAAAATACAACTGCTCAAAGAGTAACCTACAAAGGCTGGAAGCCTTCCTATTTATGCACCATGAGGACCTCTAATAGTCCTCCTTAATCTAAGGGACTCAGCTGCTCAAACTGCCAGTGATTAGTCACTTTACACAAAACTGCTCGACTGCCCTTGGGAATCCTTTTCGGCGGCCTGCTGAACTCCGAGCTGAGGGTGGAGAATTCGAGGAAGGGGCCATTTAATGTAGGAGACACCCTTCCTACAAATCCTCACCCTTGTTCCTTCATTCTTGGCTGTCATCTGGCTCATAATTGCTTGGCCTTGGTCCAAAATTTGTCCAAAAATCTACAATAACCACGTGTTAGCCTTCTTGGTCAAGTGACTATTATCATTCGTTCAACTAACATAAATATACTCAAAAAACATGCATAAACTATGAAAAATGGTGGATTGATGAATAATAGTTAGGCAAAATGAACCCAATAAGTTACCCAATTCTGGGGCTCATCATCACCCCCCTACTAAATGGGTTGCTCACCCTCTGAGCAACTAATCCAGCTCAGCATCCTTGATTGCCTTGACCGCCTCTCTCACATCCCAGGCCTCCAAGGTGATATCTTTTTCACAGTCATGAAATCCTGCTTTTCTTTCCACTTCCTCCCACTTCCTATGTTCCTCCTCTTCTTTGACTCCTTCTAGTAGCCCCAAAAGCAAGGGAGGACTGAACTTTAAGCTGATCCACTTGGCCTGCAGATTTTGCATTGATTGTTTATAGAGGGGTACTCTTGCCAAGGCCTCCCTCATCATTGTTGGGGAGTGTTACTCTCTTATTTTTAAGTTGTGGGACAGTGTGTTCCACCTCCGTGTGCAAGCATGAACGCAATTATCCCCCAACAGTCTTTCCATGTCCTCAAAATGAGCTATCGCTTGAGCTTGTTGTTCAATGTAATCTGGTAGGGCCTGAGAGTCATTGGCCAAGTGCTGATGGGCATATATTAATGCTGAGAGATCCTCCGACTCTACTCTGATCATTAGTGGTTCCCTTAGTTCCCTATCCATAATATTTTGGACCTTTGCTGCCCTATTTTCTTCATGATTTAGCCAAGAGGCCACGACCATAAGTTGCACATCTCCTACCACAATGTTGGGGTCCCACGAATTCATGTTGGGAAGGGCCAAGTTGTGTAAGTAGAACTCTGATAATTTAGCCTTGTCCTCTGATGGTGCCCCTTTGGGCCAAGGTGTTAATCTGGAACTGCAACCATTGATCCTTAAGGTATAAGGCATATTATTTGGTAGGTTACCTACACTGCATGGCCTCTACTGCCCAACTGGCCATGCAGGCCAGTTGAGCTTCCTTCTCTTGTACCTATTGCCTTAGAGACTGTATCTCCTGTGTTGCTTGCAATTCCTTCTCCTGTAGTTGTCTAGTTAGTGCCTCAACCTCAGCCTGCAACCCATCTTTTCTTTGTTGCTCATCAGGGGCTTCCTTGTCTGCTGGGGTCTTTTCCTGTTGCCTCTGTTCCCTAAAGATGTGGGGCCTGTATTCCTTATAATGTCCCTGTAGCTGTAGCTGTTGTTTTAGCAGCTTGTTTTCTTCCTATAGCTTGGCTTGTTGACTGCTTTCCACATGCCTTACCATAGCCAATTCCTTTCTTTCCTCCTTGAGTTGTTCTTCCAAGGGACCTATGTCTGCCACACCTTTGGACTTGGCGATCTTCATCCAAGTGTGGGTCCTCACTCTCTCTTCTTCTAGTGCAAAGAAAAGTGGCACCGCAAATTTTTGGGGAATTATATTTCCGACCTCTAACAGGTTATAGTAGGAGCACAAGCTAGGCTGAGGGCTTGGTTCCAAAATTTTCTCAGCCTTTTCTTCTTCTTGTGATGATTTAGCTGCCTTTTTCTCCAATTTCTCGGTCTCCTTTAGCTTAGCCAGAGTTTCCTGTAGAACTGTCTCAGCTTCCTATAGAGTTGTCTTTGAATCCATCATTTTAATCCTTTCTCTCCAGGTGGATGTTTTCAGGCTTCCTCGTTCATAGGTGATGGATATCTTTGGGGGAGACTCCTCCTTTTGTTCAGTTGTGGTGTCCTCAATGATAATTGGCTCTTTTGACTGTGGTTGGGGTCTGCCCACTTTTATCTGTGTGCTCTGTCTTGCTTTAAAGTACATGGATGTCTCCCTTTTTCGCTTCCCTTTTTGTTTTGGAGATGTGCTTAAGGTAGCCAGCACAGCTACTGCCTCCTTGGCCAAAATCTTAGGTGATTTCTCCTCTTGCTGTTCTGTTTTCATGCTTCCTGTAGACTGTTTCAATCTGCCTGGCTGGATGTGTCTTTCCTTTTAGTTTCTGTGTGGTTGCCTTGGCTATGTGCTCCTTTATTTGGACTTTTTCAGTCCTCTCTACTCTACTCAACAATCATTTTTCCCTGGGTTTTTGTGCTGTTGTTCCTCCCATTGTTTTTGGCTCAACAATTTGGCCCTTTCCTTGTTTCTCTTTTTGTCCTTTTTTTGTTTGTTTGTCTTGTGTTTCTTTACCACTGGCTTTCTCTCCTACTTCAGTGTGTTCCCCTTCTTCACTGCTAGATGAGGTGAGCTCCTCGGCTAGAATTCAAATATCATCATCTCTAGACATGTTTCGAAAAATCTCCCAAGAGAGGGGGACAATGTAGGTGTGAAGGGAATCTTCCACTAAAATTTTGATGAGCCCATGATGGGCGAACTGATCCGGTGTTCCTTCATTCAATTTTGTGCCACATTCAATTAATGATTGCAGAAGAAAATAGGGGATGCTCAACTTCTTTTCTGGAGGTAAATCCATTCCATGTCTTAGTTCACTCAGCAACCTGAAATGATAGCCATAGACAATGTTGAACCTCCCTTCAAAGGTAATGTATTTCATGATTTGGAAACTGACTTCGCTCTAGAGGGGAGGTAAGTTGGTTCTTTGGACTCCGTTTTTGTCCTCTACAGGATGTTCCTCGGGTAGGAAGAATGCTTTCTTGGCAGCTTGGCCCAATGTCCTCTATTCTTTTCTCCAGGGTATCCCTAATGGAAGACCAGTAACTCAACTAATGAGCTCAGGGGTAAGCTCTAGGATCAACCCTCTGAAATGCACTGTGGCCTGTGTCTTTGACTCAGGTTGCAGGGACATTAAAAATTCCTCCATTATCTCATCATCATGACCCTGAATTTTGTCACAAAAGGACATCCAATTGGCATGGGTGAAGAGGTTCACCACCTCAGGATGCTCGTGCAGCTTACTGGGATCTGAGGGTTCTTTCCTGATAAACCCTCCTAGCATGGTGAGAGTGCTCTGTTTTATGCTCTGATCAGAAAAGGGAATCCTATTTATGGTTTCCTCCCTTGAACTTCAAGAAGGGATCTCTCGGATATTCAAATTTTAATTAACACCAATCCCTTGGTTTTAAGGTTGTTGCTGCCCAAAACTCGGCTTTCCATTTATGAAAGGAAAACTTGGATTTCCACAGACAAAGTAAAAAGCTCAATTTTTATCCCCAACATACATACAACCATGTAAATCCAAATTCTACGTACACAGGATAACCCTCACAGTTGCGTATCTTTCCTACAGGAGAATTTTTTAACAGGAACCGTGCAGGAGAATTTTGACGCAGAAACGATTGAGAAATTTTGTGCAACACACAGGCAAACTGTTATTTCCAACTCACAGGGAGACTGGTCTCTGCCTCTCCAATTCAAGACAATTCAATTCACCACCTTTTTGAAACATACCATGCATGGAAGAGTGTTTTCGAGCCTACCTCTCTCAGAACTCCAAATTCGACAAAGAAAAGTCCAGGCTTCCCTGCTCCAGAAAGCTGTGTTGTACTTCCTGTAGAGCTTCTTCCTGTAGAACTCTTGCCAGCTTCTGTAGGATGTCACTGCACCTATAAACAAGCCCGGTATGCAGGAGATTTTCAAAATAGGCCGAAAATCTCGGCGAAGGACGACGGGTTAACAGATTTTGGAAGTAGAGGACGCGTACTTCGGCCGAGGACGTTGCAAGTGCAAATGAACAGTGGGTGGTGAGAGTCTTCAACCGAGCATCTTTTAACTGCGGCACAATTCGTGGCAAGGAGATGAGGTGGCGGACCGAACCATTGATCCAACGTCACGGCCATAATTTCTCTGCGTGTCCCTGACTGCCATCACCTCCCCTCTACCATTAACCGCTCCCACCACAGACAGTCCCGACGGTTTTCCCTGACTGGACACTCCACACGTGTCGACTGCACGTCTCATCAGTAATTTTGAATGTTACTAAGCTTGTTTGGATCCCACGAAGCTATGTAACTGGCTAAGGGTGGCCAATTGACTGGCCACCGATCCCGTTCAATCTGAACCATTTTCACAGACATGCAGTTTTTGAAATATAGTTTATGCGATTGATGAATGAGTTTAGACACTTACCTACGTGGTCGTGGACGCGTTATGCAGACTTCAAGTCTTGGAACCACTGCTTCACTTGTTGTTGCCTCGTGCACGGGCGTTAGAACCCATTCCTTCATTTGTTGATGCTGTATGCACGGGTTTTGGAACCCGATCCTTCGGTTGTCAATGCTGCATGAACAGGTTCTGTTGGGTTTCGACTGCTGAGGATGTTTTCACGTCCAAGAGGAGCATTTTGCATGTTCCCTTTGTTGATTTTGGTTGTCCCTGCCTCCAAAGTATGTCTTCCAGAGAGATCAACTGCTACAGGATTCCTGTAGGATGTCCTGTAGCTACTTCTCCTCCTGGGATGCAGGCTAAACGAGCAGGGCTATATTGTTGACGAGGGATTCATTGATGAAGAGTCTAGATGGAGTTTGACAGGTAGGGTGAACGAGACTTTGTTACTTGGCTTGTCACTAAAAATTCTTGCTGTCAATATGAGGAAAATAGGTTTTCTTGTATGAATATGCAGGAACACATAACCAGGTGGGTGACAGCGGTGGAAAGAGATAGAACAGGGTGCCATATGGTGATGGGTGGAAACAAGGGTGGTTGCAGGCCTAACAAATAGATTCCAACCTTCAGATTCCCCTCCAAAATCGATTTTGGCTTGCCCAAAGGTTCTACAGGATGTTTCCTGTAGAAAACATAGACTTCCTGTAGAAGAGGCAGAGCTTCCTATAGAAGGTGAAATCTGAACCCGAATGCGATCAAATCCTAGGAAAGGCGAGTGGTCATGGAGGAAGTGTCTGTGAGGGTGTCCTTTAGCCTGGTGCGCACCCCTATCCTTGTTTTGTGCAACCTTCCTTACTTGCAATGTATTCCCTGCAACCTGCTGTTATTTCACAGAGATTAGGCCTTTTTTTTCTTTTCTTTTTTTTTGAGAGACAGCTGGGGTGCCTCCATGAGGTTTTCACCCTCACTGTTTGCCCTGGGCTTTTATTCCATTTTTTTTTTTTTTTTTTTTTTTTTTTTTTTTTT
>APFE030248956.1:42786-68264 GCA_000404065.3 Pinus taeda
ATTAGCTCTTAATAATATTTAGACTATAAACATTATCTTATCCTCTTGCAGCACTTCAGTTCGAGCTACGGATGTGGCACATGCAACTGCTAGAAGGAAATATGCTTTTCTTATGGTTAGTTGAGCTATTGCATGAAGGACTTCAGTTAGAACTCAAGGAATGAGTTTTGGTGGAGTTGAATGAGGAGTTGATGGAGTTGTGTTCAGTTTGACTTAGTTGAACTAGTTGTAGTTAGTCTAACTGTAAAATAGACTAATGATGAGTGGTGTGAATTAATTATTAATTAATTCACTAATTATTAACTCATAAATCAACTAAATAATACATCAGTTAACTCAGAGCATGGACAGTTCAGTGGAGACAAGTGTTAGAGGTGAGTGAAAGGGCAAGACAGCTGTCAGTTGTGACTATAGTTGTGCATGAGATTTGCACAATCAATGGATTGAGTATTGCCAATGAGGATTGTGTGGTATAGGAAAAGGGAATACGAATTGGGAGTTGATTCTTCATTCCATTCTCAACAGGTATTGCGCAGTGGAGGCAGGCAAACAGCGGAGGAGATTTGAACCTGTGATTGATTCAGATCTGAGCTAGTTTGTGTGTAACAGGTGGAGATAGTACTGAGTACTTGCGATGAGTATTGTACTATGTATTGTTACATGTTCTCAATCAATATAATATACAGATAGTTGGGGGTTTTCAGCTGCATGCTTTCCCCATGATATACTGTGTTGATATGTGTGATTTATGCTTCAATGTGCGCATGCGATTGTTTCTTAATTCCGCGAAATTGATGATCAACGTAGAGGAGGTTATGTATTATGCATGATTCTACAAATAGTGTATAATCAGGATAATCTCTGTAAATAAGTGTCATATTATTCAAAATTTCTACAATTGGTGCAGTCATCACCCAACACGGGCATCAAGTGGCTTATCATGGTGAGACATTTTCTAATACAATTCGGAAGTACCCCACCTATGATTAAGAGATGCATTCCATCGTGCAGGCTTCCCAACAATGGAAGTACTACATCCAGCGGAAAGAGATTGTCATCAACACTGAACACTGACCTCTTCATTTTATACAGACATAAGAGAGTTGTCGAACGATCACTATCAGAAGTGGTCTAACTATCTTCAACAATTCAACTTGAACATTAAATAAAAAGACAGTAGCACCAATCATGTTGTAGACTACCTTAGTCGACCCCCAGTTATAGCACTAACTACTGTTATCAACTCTTGTGATCATGAGACCTCTTGATGGCCACAACTATACAAAAATTATCCAGAGTTCGCATCGACATACAAGATGCTAGTACATGACAAGCAAGTTCCTAATTTCCACCTCCAGGACGCATTATTATGCTACATGGGCCACCTTTGTGTTCCTTCAAGCGAGTGTGCCAAGATGATTCGGGAGGCACACTACAGTCGAATCGCATAACACTTTGGTGTGGAGAAAACTGTGGTTGTACTACAAAAGTACTTTTATTGGCCCAAACTCCAAGTAGATGTTGGGAAATATATCAAATCCTACACTACCTGCGTCATCGCCAAGCCAACAAACAAGAAGCAAGGTATGTACACTCCTATGCCTACTCCTAGCCATCTATGGGAATCCATCTCCATGGACTATATGTTTGGCCTCCCTTCTACCAAGCATGGTAATGACTGTATATTTTGGTCGTGGACATATTTTCTAAGATGGCTCTATTGGCAGCCTACAAGAAGAGTATCACAGCAGAGGACATTGCCAAACTCTTATTTGAATGAGTATGAGTACATTTTTGGATCCCAAAGACGATTATATCAGATCGGGATAGAAGGTTCCTAAGCACATTCTGGTCAATCCGATGGACACTATTGGACACCAAGCTCACCAAATCGACTGCCTTCCACCCCCAGATTGATGGTCAGACGAAGGTCGTTAATAGGATTATAGTTCACATACTCCTCATGTACAACTCAAAGCATCCTAGAACCTTGAATGAGATTTTTCCATATGTGCAACACAATTATAATAGAGCTCTCCATAGCTCAACTGATCGTAGTCCCTTTCAAGTGGGTCTAGGATTTCAACCATTATGTCTGATTGATGTTGTCATGCCTCATGTGACTACTTAGACAAAATCCACACATGTAATGTCTACAGCTGATAAAGCGACCTAATTTATTGAATGCATCCAACACATTCACCAGCAGGTTTACAGCATCCTGGAGAAGTCAAATGCCAATTATAAGTAGCGACATAATCAACATTGGGTGCCACACAAGTTTCAGGTGGGCAACGAACTCTGGTTGCATTTGCAGAAATAACACCTTAATAGAGCCCATCGGAAGCTTATACCACTCTGATATGGTCCTTACACCTTACCAAGATTGTTGGAGACAATTATTTTGAACTCAAAATTCCCCCATTTCTTAGCCTGCACCCAGTGTTCAATGTGGACTGCCTTCGACCATACTTCCCACCATTGCTCAACACATCAGACATTGTAGAACAACTCACACCAAGAGAGTTAAACCAAGACTGCATGGAACAAAACACAATTGATCATATTATGGATGCACAGGTCAAGAACACTCGCCAACAAAAGATCCAACTTTATCGAGTCTTCAAAGCTAGCCACCTCCTGCACCAAGGCAAATGGCTCACCAGGGACCAAGTTCAACAGAAGTTTCCCCATCTCATGGAGGCACTCAACGCAATGGACGCAATTATTTCCTAAGGGGGAAGGACTGATCCAGGTGGATATTGGTGGCCACCCTTCTATCCCACTTGGACCCCCAACACTGTCTCTTTCAGTTTTTTAGTTTCCTTAATTGTAGCACAATTTACTATTTTTGGCAGTTTTTTGGGTTTTGAACTTATGGATTCGTTTTGAGGCCCTAAATGACATTTTTAGGGAAAACATCAAAATTTTCCCTAAAAAGGGTGTCTCATTTATTTTCAGCCTACTCCTCGAGATCTTTGAAACAAGGTATTATGATCGCCAAATGGAGATTGTATGCCAAAGTTATGAGCTCGAAAAATTGATGTACCAATTTACCCAAACGAGGCCCACAGTTTTGACGCTTCAACACCTAGGGTTAGGTTTCTGGATGTTTAGCGTTTTCCATTGTTTATCAATAATAAATATGCCTTGGAGCCTCATTGTATCACAGTTTAGAGGCATGTAGCCGCAACACCTCTTCTCAGAGATAAGCTATCATCACTTGAGCTAGTCTTATTTCCATTATGTTTGTAAGCATATTTAAGTATTTGATATTAATGAAATAAAGTGTTATTTCTACTGCATCTTTGTATTTATGGTTATATCTATAATTTCTTACGTTCTTGTTTAAATTCAGATCAGTGGTATCAGAGCGGTCTGCTCTTTCTCTATTTTTCTTTGCATGTCCCCAATGAGGTCGGGATATAAAGAGTTAAGGCTTGAACTGGTTGAACCTTTGCAATACTAGCCTCACAAATCCTGACGCCCTCCCATGGGAGAAGAAAAGAAATAAGAGGGGGCATAAAATCCTTTCAAAATATTGCTCGAGGAAGACCTCGAGCAATAGAGGAACATATTTATGGATAAATTTGTCTAGATCCTTCAGCGACTACCCTAGGGCAACACATCTACTTCCAGACGCTACTCTCGAAGCACCATACCGTTTAACATACAAGTTAACTTTGGCATTCCCATATTTGAGGGTCAGATAGATGTAGACGTCGTAGATAAAGGGTTAAATCTACTAGAAAGATATTTTTATGTTCATGATTTTTCCATCGGGGAAAAGATTACTTTTTCATTTCTCAAAGTTTCCCCCCACGTCAAGGACTGGTGGGAAACCTACTACGAGGAGAAGGATGAAAGTGCGCCCTCACTATTTTCGGTGACACCTGCTTTCGATTCATTCCGGGATGCCACCAAGGAGCATTACCACCCTATCAGGAGCTATGAGGATAAATACATAAAGTGCACCACATTGCGACAAGGAAGGGACCAAGACGTGCCATAGTTTACCAATGTTTTTTATACCCTTCGTACGAAGTTGGGTATCAAGCATTCTGAGAAAAATTTGGTACTCAAGTACCACCACTGCCTACACATATACATCTAGGATGATATGGAGTTCCTAGACATCTCCTCGGTTAGCACGGCTTACCGATACGCTATTAAAATTGAGTATAAACTTAAATAGAAAAAGCAAGACTTTGGATCTGTGAATCTGAAGCAAGGGAAAGGTGCCCCCAAACCATAAAGCAAAGTGCAAGGCCAAGGCAGGGTGACATAGGATAACCCGCTGAAGTTGAAAGCAAAGAACAACACCACGAAGACAAAGAAGGATACGACAAAGTAGTGTGAGTTACATAAGAGCTTCACTCACAACACAAGTGAGTGTCGGGCCAATCAGTCAGTGGTGGCCGAGCTGAAGGCTTCTGAGTCTAATGCATGTTTCGACTCTGAGTCAGAACCTAGCCAAGAGAATGATAAAGGGAAGCATATCATTGACGTGGACCCAATGCCACTGTGGTCACCACCAAGATCCAGAAGATTGAGCCTAAAGATCCAAAAGAGAAGGAGCGCCTATTCCACTCATATATGTGGGTGAATGGTTCTCTATTGTTGTTCATTGTCAACATCGGGAGCCAAAAGAACCTCATTTCAGCAGAGGTCGTGAAGTGGCTAGGCCTACCGAATACATCACATCTACAGTTGTATACCATCAGGTGGTTTCACTAAGGACGAGATCTCCACTCTTTTATTATTTCTTTGGGTACTAGGTTATATAGGGTACAGGAGGTAGCCCTACCTACCATCATCTCTTTGATCTTTGCTAAGAAATGCAGTAAGGTCATCTCCTAGATTGGGAATTTTTTTTTCTTTCTAATTCGCTCTCAAAGTAAAGGGGAGATCATAGGCACATCCATGGCCCCTAGGAAGGGTTCCTCCAAGCAGCAAAAGCAAGTGGATATGGTCATGGAAGAATATAGGGATATATTCTCCTCAACCACATGGGTATCCCTACATTGTCAGGGAAAGCCTTTAATTGATCTAACTCTTGAAGGTCCTCTACCCAACATGCCGATATATCACCACCCTATTTTGGAAAATGAAGGGATCAAGCGGAAAATCTAAGAGTTGCTACAGTAAGGGCACATCCAACCAATTTCCTTGCCTTATGGGAGCCCAATTGTACTTTTACCGAAGAAGGATGGGACCTAGATGCTCTGCATTGATTATCAAGCACTAAACAAAATCACTATCAAGAACAGGTAACCAATCCCATGGGCTGATGACCTGGTGGACCAACTCAATGGGGCCAATTCTTTCGACAAGATCGATCTGAAGTCTAGTTATCTCCAGGTTCCAATAGAGCCCATAGATGTATGGAAGACCGCCTTTAAATCCAAGGAAGGCCTTTTTGAATGGTTGGTTATGCCCTTTGGGTTGACAAATTCCCCTGCTACTTTTATTAGGCTAATGGATGACATATTTCAGCCCTTCACCAACTCGTTCATGGGGGTTTATCTAGACGACATCTTCATCTTCAACAAGAGTTAGGAAGAACACTTGCAACACATTCAGCAGGTCCTTCAAACCCTTCGGCAACACAAACTGTGTGCCAACTTAGAGAAATGCACCTCTGGCATGAGCCAGGTCCAATAATTGGATTACATCATAGATGAGTGTGGCGTGCATGTGGACTCGACCAAGATCCAAGTCATTCGGGATTGGCTAGCCCCAACCACTCTAGCACAGATTCGTAGCTTTTTGAGCCTTGCAAATTTCTATCGAAGGTTCATGTTAGAATTATCCCATATCACTTGGCCTTTGATTCAGATTGCTAAGGGTGGGGTGAAAGCAAAGTTTTCCTGGTCTGAGTCCCACAAAAAGACGTTTGTTGAGTTGAAGCACTGACTTTTCTTTGCATAGGTACTCACACTGTCAGGCCTGCAACAACCATTTGAGATCGAGACTGATGCCTTAGACTATGATATTGGTGCAATCTCACCTAGCACAATCATCCAATGGCCTATCATGGTGATACACTTTCCGATACAATTAGGAAGTGCCAAACATATGATAAATAGATGTATTCCATCGTGCAGGCTTGCCAACAATGAAAGCACTACATTTTGTGGAAGAAGACGGTCATCCACACCGATCACTGACCTCTTTAGTTTATATAGACACAAGGGAAGTTGCAGAACAATCGCCATCAGAAGTGGTCTACATATCTGCAACAATTCCACTTGAAGATTAAATACAAAAAGGATAGCACCAATAAAGTTGCAAACTGCCTCAGCTGGCCCCTAGTTGCAAAACTGACTACTTTTCTCAACTCTTGTAGTCGCGAGACCTCTAGATGGCCGCAACTATACAAAAATGATCCAGAGTTCGCCTCGACATACCAAATGCTAGTAGCTGGAAAGCGAGGTCCTGATTTCCACCTCCAGGACGCATTATTATGCTACCTGGGCCACCTTTGTGTTCCTTAAAGCGAGCGTGCCAAGATGATTTTGGAGGCACAGTACAGTGGGGTCGTAGGACACTTTGGTGTGGAGAAAATTGTGGTTGTACTACAAAAGTACTTTTATTGGACCAAACTCCAACTAGATGTTGGGAAATATATTAGATCCTACATTGCCTATGTCATCGCCAAGCCAACCATCAAGAAGCAAGGCTTGTACACTCCTCTACCTACTCCCACCCAGCTGTGGTAATCCATCTCCATGAACTATATGTCTAGCCTCCCTTCTACTAAGCACGGTAATGACTGTGTATTTGTGGTCGTGGACATATTTTCTAAGATGGCTACATTGGTGACCTACAAGAAGAGTATCACAGCAAAGGACGCTGCCAAACTCTTCTCTGAACAAGTATGGGTACATTTTGGGATCCCGTAGACCATTATATCATATCGGGATAGCAGGTTCCTAAGCACATTATGGTCAAGTCTATAGACACTATTGGACACCAAGCTCACCAAATCCAATATCTTCCATCCCCAGACCAATGGCCAGACGAAGGTCTTCAATAGGATGATAGTGCACATACTCCGCATGTACAACTCCAAACATCCTCGAACTTGGGATGAGAGTCTTCCATATGTGTAGCATAGTTAAAATAGAGTTCTCCATAGCTTAACTAGTCGAAGTCTCCTTCAAGTGGGTCTAGGATTTCAACCATTCTGTGTGATTAATGTTGCCATGCCTCATGCAACTACTCAGACAGAATCCACGCATGTATTGTCTAAGGTTGATAAAGCGACGAGATTTATTGAACACATCCAACACATCCACCAACAGGATCACGACATCCTGGAGAAGTCATATGCCAAGTACAAGAAGCAACATGATCAACATCGAGTGCCACACAAGTTTCAGGTGGGCAACAAAGTCTGGTTGCATTTTTAGAAAGAAAGCCTTACCGGATCCCATCAGAATCTCAGACCACTCTGATATGGTCATTACACTGTTACCAAGGTTGTGGGAGACAATGCTTTTGAGCTCACCATTCCCCCATTCCTTGGCCTGCACCCAGCGTTCAATGTAGGCCGCCCTCAACCATACTTCTCACCATTGTTGGACACATCATACATTGCAAAACAACTCACACCAATAGAGTTAAACCCAGACTGCATGGAACATGCCACACCTGATCGGATTATGGACATACAGGTCAAAAAAACTCGCCAGAAAAAGATCCAACTATATTGAGTTGTCAAAGTTGGCCAAATCCTACACCAAGGCAAATGGCTTACCAGGGACCAAGTTCAATAGAAGTTTCCCCATCTCATGGAGGCACTCAATGCAATGGGGACCATTACTTCCTAAGGGGAGAGGACTAATCTAGGTTGATATTGGTGGCCAATCTACTATTTCACTTGGACCTCCAATATTGTCTCTTTCATTTTTTCAGTTTCCTTAATTGTAGGACAGTTTATTATTTTTGGCAGTTTTTTGGGTCTTGAACTTCTAGAGTCATTTTGAGGCCCTACACGATGTCTTTAGGTAGAGCGGAGAGACCAAATACTTTTGAAATGGTGTGACCCATTTCTTTTCGGCCTACTCTTAAAGATCTTCTAAACGAAGTATTATGATAGTCAAACGGAGATCATATGCCAAAGTTACGACCCCGAGAAATTGATGTACGAATTTACCCAAACGGGGCCCACAGTTTTAGCGCTTCATCTCCTAAGGTTAGGTTTCTAGATGTTTAGGGTTTTCCATTGTTTCTTAATAATAAATAGGCCTTGGAGCCTCATTGCAACATAGTTCAGAGGCATGTATCTGCCACATCTTTTCTAAACGATAAGCTACCATCACCCGAGCTAGTCTTATTTTCATTTTGTTTGTAAGCATATTTCAGTATTTGATATTAATGAAATGAAGTGTTATTTATGTTGCATCTTTGTATTTATGGTTATATCTGTAATTTTTTTTGTTTCTGTTTAAATTTGGATCAGTGGTATCAGAGTGGTTTTCTCTTTCTTTTTTTTTCTTTGCATGTCTCCAACGAGGTTAGGATATAAGGAGTTAGGTCTTGAACTAGTCAAACCTTTTCAAGAATAGCCTCGCAAATCCGATGGCCTTCAATGGGGGAAGAAAAGAAAGATGAGGGGGGTAGGAGATCCTCTCAAAATCTTGTGCAAAGAAGCCCTCGAGGGACAAAGGAACACAATGATGGACAAATTTGCTCAGATCCTTCAACAGCTACCCAAGGGCGACGCATCTACTTCCAGCAGCTACTCTAGAAGCGCCACACCCTTTAAGGTACGCGTTTACTTTGATATTCCCATATTTGAGGGTTAGATAGAAGCAGATGTTATAGATAAATCGTTAAATTTACTAGAAGGATATTTTTTTGTTCAATATTTTTCCTGCCAGGAAAATATTACCTTTTCTCTTCTCAAAGTCGCCCTCTACGTGAAGGATTGGTGAGAAACCTAATGTGAGCAAAAGAATGAAAGTACTCCCTCACTATTTTCGGCCGCACCCACTTGGGATTCGTTCCAAGATGCCACCAAGGAGCAGTACTACCCTATCGGAAACTATGAGGATAAATACATAAAGTGGACCACACTACGATAGGGAAGGGACCAAGACGTGCCAAAGTTTACCAATGCTTTACATACCCTTTGCAAGCAGTTGGGTATCAAGGATTCTAGGAAACATTTGGTACTCAAGTACCACGGTTTCCTACACACATACATCCAGGATGATATGGAGTTCCTAGACATCTCCTCGCTCGACACAAATTACCGATTTGTTGTCAAGATCGAGCAGAAGCTTAAATAGAAAAAGTGAGACTTTGGATCTATGAATCAAAAGAAAGGGAAAGGTGCCCCCAAACCACAGAGCAAAGGGCAAGGCCAAGGCAGGGCAACATGGGAGAAGTTTGTGAGGTATTATTAAAACAACCATACTTATGGAAGCGACATGATGTATATGAGTCTAGACCTCTTCTTGTTATTATTTCTTTGGGTACTAAGTTATACAGGATACGGGAGGTAGCCCCACCTACCGCCATCTCTTTGATCTCTTTTAAGCAATGCAGTAAGGTCATCTCCTAGATTGGGAATTTTTTTCTTTCTGATTCGTTCCCAAAGTAAAGGGAAGGTTGTAGCCCAATCCATGGCCCCCGGGAAGGGTTCCTCCTAGCAGCAGAAGCAAGTGGATACGGTCATGGAAGAATATAGGGATATCTTCTCCTCACCCACAAGGGTACCCATCTTTGAGAGGTCAAGTATTCAATTGATCTAACTCCCAGAGCACCTCTACCCAACAGGTCAATATATCGCCGCTCCATTCTGAAAAATGAAGAGATCAAGCGGCAAATCCAGGATTTGTTGCAGAAAGGCCATATCCGACCAAGTTCTTCGCCTTGTCGTAGCCCGACTGTACTTGTACAAAAGAAGGATGGGACTTGGAGGCTTTGCATTGATTATCGGGCACTAAACATAATCACTGTGAGGAACAAGTATCCAATCCCATGTATTGATGACTTGCTGGACCAACTCAAGGGGGACAAGTATTTGAGAAAGATCGATCTGAAGTCTGGTTATCACCATGTTCTAATAGAGCCCACAGATTTATGGAAGACAGCCTTTAAATCCAAGGAAGGTCTTTTTGAATGGTTGGTTATGCCCTTCGGGTTGACAAATTCCCCTACTACTTTTATGAGGCTAATGGATGACATCTTGCGACCCTTCACCAACCCGTTCGTGGTGGTTTATCTGGATGACATCCTCATCTTCAACAAGAGTTGGGAAGAACACTTGCAACACATTTGGTAGGTCCTTCAAACCTTTGGCAACACAAACTATGTGCCAACTTAGAGAAATGAACCTTTGGCATGAGCCGGGTCGAATATTTGAGTTACATCATAGATGAGTGTGGTGTGCATGTGGACTGAACCAAGATCCAATTCATTCGGGATTTGCCAGCCCCGACCACTCTAATGGAGCTTCATAGCTTTTTGGGCCTTGCAAATTTCTATCGGAGGTTTATGTTTGGATTCTCCCATATCATTTGGCCTTTGAGTTAGATTACTAAGGGTGGGGTGAAAGCAAAATTTCTTGATCTGAGTGCTAACAGAAAGCGTTTGTTGAGTTAAAGCATCGCCTCTATTCTCCACGGGTACTCACACTGCCAAACCTGCAACAACTATTTGAAATCGAAATAGATGCTTCAGACTATGCTATTGGTGCAGTCCTCACCCAACACGGGCATCCAGTGGCCTATCATAGTGAGATATTTTCCGATACAATTCGAAATTACCCCACCTATGATAACAAGATTTATTCCATCGTGCAGGCTTGCCGACAGTGGAGGCACTACATTCTGGGGAAGGACACGGTCATCCACATCGATCACCGACCTCTTTAGTTTATACAGACACAAGGGAAGTTTCAAAATGATTGCCATCAGAAGTGGTCTACATATCTGCAACAATTCCACTTAAACATTAAATACAAAAAGGGTGGCACCAATCATGTTGCAAACTACCTCAGCGGACCCCTAGTTGCAGAACTGACTAATGTTCTCAACTCTTGTGTTCACGAGACCTCTGGATGGCCGCAACTATACAAAAATGATCCAGAGTTCGCCTCGACATACAAGATGTTAGTAATTGGCAAATAAGTTCCTGATTTCCACCTCTAGGATGCATTATTATGCTACCTGGGCCTCCTTTGTGTTCCTTCAAGCGAGCGTGCCAAGATGATTTTTGGGGTGCACTACAGTCGGGTCATAGGACACTTTGGTGTGGAGAAAAGTGTGGTTGTACTACAAAATTACTTTTATTGGCCCAAACTCTGATTGGATGTTGGGAAATATATCAGATCTTGCACTGCCTGCACCATCGCCAAGCCAACCATCAATAAGGAAGGCATGTGCACTCCTCTGCCTACTCCTAGCGAACCATGATAATCCATCTCCATGGACTATATGTCTGGCCTCCCTTCCACCAAGCATGGTAATGACTGTGTATTTTTTGTCGTGGATAGATTTTCTAAGATGGCTATATTGGCAACTTGCAAGAAGAGCATCACAAAAAGGACATTACCAAACTCTTCTTTGAACAAGTATGGGTACATTTTGGGATCCCGCAGACCATTATATCAGATCAGGATAGTAGGTTCCTGAGCACATTCTGGTCAAGTCTGTGGACACTATTGGACACCAAGCTCATCAAATCAACTGCCTTCCATCCCCAGACTAATGGTCAGACGGAGGTCGTCAATAGGATGATAGTGCACATACTCCGCATGTACAACTCCAAGCATCCTCAAACCTGGGATGAGAGTCTTCCATATGTGCAACACAGTTACAATAGAGCTCTCCATAGCTCGACTGGTCGCAATCTCTTTCAAGTGGGTCTAGGATTTCAACCATTGTGTCTAATTGATGTTGTCATGCCTCATGCGACTACTCAGATAGAATCCACACATACTATCTGAGGGTGATAAAGTGACAAGATTTATTGAATGATTCGACACATCCGCCAGTAGGTTCATGACATCCTAGACAAGTCAAATGCCAAGTACAACCAGTGACATGATCAACATCAAAAGTTACACAAGTTTCAGGTAGACGACAAAGTCTTGTTGCATTTGCAAACAGAATGTCTTACTAGAGTCCATCGGAATCTCATACCACTCCGATATGGTCCTTACACCATTACCAAGGATGTGGGAGACAATGCTTTTGAGCTCAGTATTCCCCCATTCCTCAAACCCATGCTCCTTTATGCTCTCAAGTTATTTGCAACTCAACTGCAACTCAGATCTAAATTCAAACATGCTCTAGTCTTTGTTTTTTATTAGCATGCTTGATCCAGGTGCATATTGGTGGCCACCCTCCTATTCCACTTGGACCCCCCAACATTGTCTCTTTCAGTTTTTCAGTTTCCTTAATTGTAGGACAGTTTATTATTTTTGGCAGTTTTTTGGGTCTTGAACTTCTAGAGTCGTTTTGAGGCCCTACACGATGTCTTTAGGTAGAGCAGAGAGACCAAATACTTTTGAAATGGTGTGACCCATTTCTTTTCGGCCTACTCTTAAAGATCTTCTAAACGAAGTATTATGATAGTCAAACGGAGATCATATGCCAAAGTTACGACCCCGAGAAATTGATGTACAAATTTACCCAAACGGGGCCCACAGTTTTAGCGCTTCATCTCCTAAGGTTAGGTTTCTATATGTTTAGGGTTTTCCATTGTTTCTTAATAATAAATAGGCCTTGGAGCCTCATTGCAACATAGTTCAGAGGCATGTATCTGCCACATCTTTTCTAAACGATAAGCTACCATCACCCGAGCTAGTCTTATTTTCATTTTGTTTGTAAGCATATTTCAGTATTTGATATTAATGAAATGAAGTGTTATTTATGTTGCATCTTTGTATTTATGGTTATATCTGTAATTTTTTTTGTTTCTGTTTAAATTTGGATCAGTGGTATCAGAGTGGTTTGCTCTTTCTTTTTTTTTCTTTGCATGTCTCCAACAAGGTTAGGATATAAGGAGTTAGGTCTTGAACTAGTCAAACCTTTTCAAGAATAGCCTCGCAAATCCGATGGCCTTCAATGGGGGAAGAAAAGAAAGATGAGGGGGGTAGGAGATCCTCTCAAAATCTTGTGCAAAGAAGCCCTCGAGGGACAAAGGAACACAATGATGGAAAACTTTGCTCAGATCCTTCAACGGCTACCCAAGGGCGACGCATCTACTTCCAGCAGCTACTCTAGAAGCGCCACACCCTTTAAGGTATGCGTTTACTTTGACATTCCCATATTTGAGGGTTAGATAGAAGCAGATGCTATAGATAAATCGTTAAATTTACTAGAAGGATATTTTTTTGTTCAATATTTTTCCTGCCAGGAAAATATTACCTTTTCTCTTCTCAAAGTCGCCCTCTACGTGAAGGATTGGTGAGAAACCTAATGTGAGCAAAAGGATGAAAGTACTCCCTCACTATTTTCGGCCGCACCCACTTGGGATTCGTTCCAAGATGCCACCAAGGAGCAGTACTACCCTATCGGGAACTATGAGGATAAATACATAAAGTGGACCACACTACGATAGGGAAGGGACCAAGACGTGCCAAAGTTTACCAATGCTTTACATACCCTTTGCAAGCAGTTGGGTATCAAGGATTCTAGGAAACATTTGGTACTCAAGTACCACGGTTTCCTACACACATACATCCAGGATGAGATGGAGTTCCTAGACATCTCCTCGCTCGACACAAATTACCGATTTGTTGTCAAGATCGAGCAGAAGCTTAAATAGAAAAAGTGAGACTTTGGATCTATGAATCAAAAGAAAGGGAAAGGTGCCCCCAAACCACAGAGCAAAGGGAAAGGCCAAGGCAGGGCAACATGGGAGAAGTTTGTGAGGTATTATTAAAACAACCATACTTATGGAAGCGACATGATGTATATGAGTCTAGACCTCTTCTTGTTATTATTTCTTTGGGTACTAAGTTATACAGGATACTGGAGGTAGCCCCACCTACCGCCATCTCTTTGATCTCTTTTAAGCAATGCAGTAAGGTCATCTCCTAGATTGGGAATTTTTTTCTTTCTGATTCATTCCCAAAGTAAAGGGAAGGTTGTAGCCCAATCCATGGCCCCTGGGAAGGGTTCCTCCTAGCAGCAGAAGCAAGTGGATACGGTCATGGAAGAATATAGGGATATCTTCTCCTCACCCACAAGGGTACCCATCTTTGAGAGGTCAAGTATTCAATTGATCTAAGGGCGGGGTGAAAGCAAAATTTCTTGATCTGAGTGCTAACAGAAAGCGTTTGTTGAGTTAAAGCATCGCCTCTATTCTCCACGGGTACTCACACTGCCAAACCTGCAACAACTATTTGAAATCGAAATAGATGCTTCAGACTATGCTATTGGTGCAGTCCTCACCCAACACAGGCATCCAGTGGCCTATCATAGTGAGATATTTTCCGATACAATTCGAAATTACCCCACCTATGATAACAAGATTTATTCCATCGTGCAGGCTTGCCGACAGTGGAGGCACTACATTCTGGGGAAGGACACGGTCATCCACATCGATCACCGACCTCTTTAGTTTATACAGACACAAGGGAAGTTTCAAAATGATTGCCATCAGAAGTGGTCTACATATCTGCAACAATTCCACTTAAACATTAAATACAAAAAGGGTGGCACCAATCATGTTGCAAACTACCTCAGCGGACCCCTAGTTGCAGAACTGACTAATGTTCTCAACTCTTGTGTTCACGAGACCTCTGGATGGCCGCAACTATACAAAAATGATCCAGAGTTCGCCTCGACATACAAGATGTTAGTAATTGGCAAATAAGTTCCTGATTTCCACCTCTAGGATGCATTATTATGCTACCTGGGCCTCCTTTGTGTTCCTTCAAGCGAGCGTGCCAAGATGATTTTTGGGGTGCACTACAGTCGTGTCATAGGACACTTTGGTGTGGAGAAAAGTGTGGTTGTACTACAAAATTACTTTTATTGGCCCAAACTCTGATTGGATGTTGGGAAATATATCAGATCTTGCACTGCCTGCACCATCGCCAAGCCAACCATCAAGAAGGAAGGCATGTGCACTCCTCTGCCTACTCCTAGCGAACCGTGATAATCCATCTCCATGGACTATATGTCTGGCCTCCCTTCCACCAAGCATGGTAATGACTGTGTATTTTTTGTCGTGGATAGATTTTCTAAGATGGCTATATTGGCAACTTGCAAGAAGAGCATCACAAAAAGGACATTACCAAACTCTTCTTTGAACGAGTATGGGTACATTTTGGGATCCCGCAGACCATTATATCAGATCAGGATAGTAGGTTCCTGAGCACATTCTGGTCAAGTCTGTGGACACTATTGGACACCAAGCTCATCAAATCAACTGCCTTCCATCCCCAGACTAATGGTCAGACGGAGGTCGTCAATAGGATGACAGTGCACATACTCCGCATGTACAACTCCAAGCACCCTCAAACCTGGGATGAGAGTCTTCCATATGTGCAACACAGTTACAATAGAGCTCTCCATAGCTCGACTGGTTGCAATCTCTTTCAAGTGGGTCTAGGATTTCAACCATTGTGTCTAATTGATGTTGCCATGCCTCATGCGACTACTCAAATAGAATCCACACATACTATCTGAGGGTGATAAAGCGACAAGATTTATTGAATGCATTCGACACATACGCCAGTAGGTTCATGACATCCTGGACAAGTCAAATGCCAAGTACAACCAGTGACATGATCAACATCAAGAGTTACACAAGTTTCAGGTAGACGACAAAGTCTTGTTGCATTTGCAAACAGAATGTCTTACTAGAGTCCATCGGAATCTCATACCACTCCGATATGGTCCTTACACCATTACCAAGGCTGTGAGAGACAATGCTTTTGAGCTCAGTATTCCCCCATTCCTCAAACCCATGCTCCTTTATGCTCTCAAGTTATTTGCAACTCAACTGCGACTCAGATCTAAATTCAAACATGCTCTAGTCTTTGTTTTTTATTAGCATGCTTGATCCAGGTGCATATTGGTGGCCACCCTCCTATTCCACTTGGACCCCCCAACATTGTCTCTTTCAGTTTTTCAATTTCCTTAATTGTAGGACAGTTTATTATTTTTGGCAGTTTTTTGGGTCTTGAACTTCTAGAGTCGTTTTGAGGCCCTACACGATGTCTTTAGGTAGAGCGGACCCCCCAACATTGTCTCTTCAGTTTTTTAGTTTCCTTAATTATAGCACAATTTACTATTTTTGGTAGCTTTTTGGGTCTTGAACTTCCGAAGCCGTTTTGAGGCCCTAAACGACATTTTTAGGGAAAACAGAGAGACCGAAAATGTTTGATTAAGAATGCCAAGTTAATTTCTTGCCTATTCTTCGAGATCTTTGAAACGGAGTATTGTGATAGTCAAACAGAGATCGTATGCCAAAGTTATGACCCCGGGAAATTGATGTACCAATTTACGCAAACAGGGCCCACAATTTTGGCGCTTCATTTCCTAGGGTTAGGTTTCTAGATGTTTAGAGTTTTCCATTGTTTCTAAATAATAAATAGACCTTGGATGGTCCGACAAGCATCTAGGTGCTTATGCCAAGCTCCCTATGTCCAAGCACTAGGACCTTGGGCTTATTTTGTCGGTCACCGCCCACTGCTTCGTTCGTAGTGTTTGTTGTGTGCAAGTCAAGTCTCACCAGCAGTCTAATAAGCACTTGGGCATTGACTACCAAGCCCCTTATGATCAAGAGTTGTTACCAACGACCTTACCACTCCACTGCTTGCCGCTCATTGTGTGCCCTCCTAAGCCATTTTTTCCATTGTCTCGTATCAAGCAATTTGATAGATGTATGGGGCTTGCTGCCAAATTCCCTGTGATAAGGGGTTGACACCATTGGCCTTGCCACTCCATTGGCCATCAGTCGTTGACATGTTCCTCCTGAGTTTGTGCCTTTTATTTTGTTTTGGCATCGATCCGATGAGGTAGGGCCCTTTCGGAACCATGAGCCTTAGAAACCATCACTAAACTTCAACTCGAGATTTCTCCTCATCCCTTGAGAATTAGGTTGGGTGTCATATATCACTGGAAAAATCTCTAAGAGGACTATCCAACAAAGCACTTGTCATGTGTTTTTATACAAGTTACCTACATACAAAATGCCTTCAAAGATAGGCAAATAGGCTACACATCCAATAGTCAACAAAATCAGTAAGCAACCAAGACATCAATGACATCACAAGCTTAGCATACTGCTAATAAACTCAATAGATTCCACCTAAACTAGAGATCAATGGCTGGACTTTGACATCAACGACAACAAGAAGTTAAACAAGATATAAGAGAAGTACCACCTCTATAAAAATGAAGAGTCTTTCTTGTTCCCAACAAAATTTTCTCTCAATGTTAATCATTTTTCCTTACACAAAAAATGTGAGCAACTAAGATAATATATATATATATATATATTTGTTTCTATGTATCTTTACCTCTATATACTCTCAAAGGCCTTGGCTAAGGCTGGGCTATTGACCAGCCTATAGTAAAGGCAGAACACTATTCAAACATTTCAGTTTGATGTAACTCGACTACAAGCCTTGTCCACAAATTTTCTCAATAAAATCTTCCAATTATGATTTAAATAAAATAATAATAATAATCAACAACACATAAATATCACTTCACATCATTAAAATGAAATAGTATATATAGATAGATAGATAGATAGATATAAAACTGACTTTACACAATTAAAATGAAATTGATATAAATAAATTTTCTTATTAATCATCCATTAAAAATAATTTCAAAATTAAAAAATATAAAATTACAAACTCAATCATCAAATTTTCATGAATAAACTTCCCTAAAATACAATACAGACGGTTTTTAATTTGTTATTCATAAATAATTTCATGCCTCCATGGAAATAACATTTTGCTCATATATTTATCAATTCTAATCAAAATAAGAATACCTCAAATTCGCTATTCATAAATAATTTCATGCAACACAGAGATGACATTTGGTTCAATTTTATGAATAATTTCATGTAACACAGAGATGACATTTGGTTCAATTTTATCACTTCCATTCCAAATGAAAAGCACAAGGTCATCTTGATAATACATTTCCACAGCCTCTGTACATGGTCGAAACATTTATTTACACAGCACTGACATTTCCACATCCTTTGAACGTAGTCTTGGTAATATAGCAGAGTGAGAGAGGCTACAGGCAGGGTTTTCTAATTAACTATCTATTAAAAAGAAATGAAGCTACAAAGAAAGCTACAAACATACAGATCCTATTGCTGTTCTATTCATTAAGGTTCTATTTCCTAGGAAAATATTGAAATACTTAAATATCATAGATAATCTGCTCAAATATGGCCAACTGACGATTTTGGAGGGCAATGTAGATGTTGAGGCCACCGTCATCTTTTCCATTGGAGAGAAGCAACACAAACTCCACCATGGCATTCACAATGGGGCCTGCATATACAGGCTTCCCAAACCCAAAATCAACCAGCTGAAATGGTATTTTCCACCATGCAGACAGAATTATGCCTCCTTGTAATGATGGAATGGCTTTGTATATCTCAGAGAAATCCATGGATGACCGAACATAATCATTTGTGACTCTGGCCACCGCTTCCTGTACTTTCTCCACACAGAATGATAACGGCTTCTCCTTCACTGCCCCTGCTGGTTCGATGCAATATGCGCTGAAAACAGCATTCCCTGATGCAAATTTCAACATAAATAAATCAGATTCAATGCACCGTTGAACTGGATAGTAAAATTATCTATTGGGAGGGCAATAAATAACAGCTTCTTCTATCTATTGGCTTGGCTTTTCAAGTACAACGGGCTTTAAGATGTTCAACTACCACTAGTTTTGTGAACTTCACTTTTTGTTAGGAATTGATTGTGCGTTTTTTTTGTTAGGAATTGATTGTGCGTTTGATATTTTACAGTAAAGTTAATTGATAGTAAATGAATAACAAATTTAATTTGTGGTAAAATTTAAATGGATTATCAGGTAGATTTAGATTTGAAAACTTCCTATATGACCTGTCCCATTTAAAAAACCCACTTACCAGCCGTTTTCATGTTTCCTGGACTTATGGATCGTTAGGGAACATCCCAAACTGTTGGGAATTCTAATGGGGACCTGGGGACTTGCTGGCCTTTCCCAAAATGTTTTATCTTTTGGGCAGGTTTCAGGGATAATCTAAACATATTTCGAGGGTGTTTCGGGCAAATTTCAAGGATTTTCTGGGTATATTTCAGAGATATTTTTTTATATGTATCTTCAGTTTTGTAGTCATGGATATTGATGATTGGATAATATGATCAATTTACCCCTCTATTATTTTTGTAGTGCACTTAATCTAAATCTTATACAAGTAGCAACTCAAAACATAAGTTTTGTATTATGGGTTTCAATTTAGGTTTTTGGTTATTGAAAAACTGTATTTTCAGTACAATATTACACCAAGCAAACCCTTTCTGTTAAGAAAAAATAGTGACTTAGTTGAGTGCTAAATTTATTGTACTTTCTTAATCTGAAATACGAAACTAATTTATTTACAAAACCAAAGTGCTTTATAGTGGTTTTCAACATAATAATTAAAATATGCAAAACCTATGGAGAAGGAAATGTCTTTTATGTTTTAACATAACCATTGTTAAGAAAAAATAGTGACTTAGTTGAGTGCTAAATTTATTGTACTTTCTTAATCTGAAATACGAAACTAATTTGCTTACAAAACCAAAGTGCTTTATAGTGGTTTTCAATGCAATAATTAAAAGATGCAAAACCTATGGAGAAGGAAATGTCTTTTATGTTTTAATATAATCATCATTAACAAGCAATATGAGTAACAAAAGTTGTCATAGAGACAATCATCTCTCTCATAGACCCTTCATGAACTTTATTGCAAATTGCAAAAAATTACAAATGTACATAATATTATATAATATAATATAACTTGTTATACTTATAGCTTTGAAACAACTATATATGTATTGAAAATTTAGAATTTATTATATAAATATGTGTAATTGTTTCAAGACTATAAGTATAATAATATAACTTGTTATACTTACGGTCTTAAAACAACTACACATATATATATCTGAAAATTTTGGAGTGCACTTTAGCATTGCTAGAGCCGTGTCCTCCCATGCCTACTATTCCCCATCTCGAAAAACAATGAAACTACGAAAATATGTAATGGGATGCTGGTGGGATGGTTAATAATGGGCATTAGTGGCTTTTCAATGGATAATTAGGTAGATTGACATTTCAAAAATATCCAATTAGATGATTCATAATGGTCGTTGATGGTTTTTTTGTCAACGAGGTTGTGGTTAAGCAATGATCCAAGTCTTGTGTATGGACTTAATAGTACCTCATATCAAAAAATTCTATTCAAACAGTGGCCAAAATGCAGGCCATGGTGCAACTAAGTTGTTGAGACCAAATGCAAGTCCTAAGTTTTGATAAAGTACTACGTAGTATTGCAGTAGCTTAACCAAATAATGGCTTCTTTTTCAATGGAGTTGTGGTTAAGCAATGAAGTCGTCAACATGATAGGTAACACAACAAGATATAGTTCCTTCCAAGGCTCAAATAAGCGGTTAGGATTGTTACCCATCAATATGCATAGGTAACCCCAGGAGAAATTTTGTTTTCTATGATGTAGTTTGCAAACTAATATTCCCTGCTATGATCAATAAATAGCTAGCCTCATATGTCTCTCTACGATTCTCTAGATAGTAAAATTAACTTACTCATGCGATGAAGGTGGGTCATCTATTGTGAGGTATATTAGTCAATTTTGTATTTGAGTGCTTTTATTTAATGTTTAAGGCAATCTGGTATGGATCACAAGTTAAAATTGGATCATAAACCAATATTGGTTGTGTATTTGTTCCCTTACACCTCGGTGGTTATCATTTGCCTCTATTTGAGTGTGACCTTCCTTAGGGTCTTTCTTTCAATGTCTAGCAAGAGCACAAATAAGAGACTCTAATGATGGTAGCATTCCATGTTATCCATACTCAACACTTGTCATCATTTCCTTTATTTCATTATCCCATATTTTGATTGAATGTTGTTAGTTCCTCATACAGGTTCCCTATTGGCCTTATCCTATGAGAAGAAGGGGTTGGAAATACCTAATGTTGATGCAACAATAAGAAAATAACAAACATAAGCCAAATGTCAAAATGCAAAAGAATGCAAGAGAAGCAATAAAAAGCCAATTATAGCTTGTACTCTATCTCCTATTATAGAGTTATTCATCTCTGAGAGCATCCATGAATATCATGCCTATCAAAATAAATGGAACTCTTAATGGACATTCCAACCCCAATAAAGCAATAATTACCCATCATTGAAGGATGCTTATATCATTATTATCACACAATGAATCATTGAAGCTTGTTGAACAAGCTAAACAAAGGAAGAAAGGAAAAGGAAAATATGGGAGCTTCAGAAAATAAAGGCAAGGGAAGGTAGCTAGGCACTCCCTCTATGTTAATTTTAGGTATGTTCTATGCTTAGAGCAATTTATTTCAATTTTCACAGTTAGCTCAATATCTTTTCCAGATTAGCAATCACATCAGCATTAAAGTAAACTGCAGATAGAACATAAACATAAATCGTAGAAGACAAGCCAAGACAAGAGGACACAAGATGTGGCGCTAGCCAGGGACAAACTCCATGTGGGGAACCCTTAATCAATTCTTCTTATATGTTCTTCAATAGTTCAGTAGAGAGAGAGAGATAGTACGTTTACAACAGAAGTCAACACTTTGACTTATCTAGATAAGAGCATAGATCATCTCTAAGGATATGATACATGAGATCAGTTGAAGACATGCTGCTTCAACTGATTCTCCAAGGTGACTCCTTCACCTATCATTGTGTTGCATTTCATCAGCATGCTGCACCTCACCACGCTGCACCATGCTGCACCCATCATCACTATGCTGCATCTCATCATGCTTCATTAATCATGACTGTACCCATCACTGTACTGAATTATGTGCCATTGTTGCACCGTGTTGCCATACTGACCTATGTGTTGGCTGCATCTTGCTTGCTTGTTATCCCTAGCTTGCTTGATGTCCCTAGCATGCTTGTTGTCCTTTGCATGCTTGTTGTTGCATGCTAGTTCAGCAGTTCCCACAGTTCCGGCTTTTTCTGTCTGCATCAACTTTCCCTGCTGTTCCGGCAGTTTCAGATGTAACCGGCTATTCCCGACAGTTTCGACAGTTCTGGCAATTCCAGCAATTCCTGACAATTTCGGCTTTCCCTGGAAGTTCTGGCAATTTAGGCTTTTCCTGACAGTTCCTAGCAATTCCGATAGTTCTGGCTTTTCCTAGCAATTCCGGCAGTTCCCGGCAGTTCCAGCTTTTCCTGGCAGTTCCAGCTTTTCCCGGCAGTTCCCGCAGTTCCAGCTTTTCCCGGCAGTTCCCGCAGTTTCAGCTTTTCCCAGCAATTCCGAATTTTCCCGGTAGTTCTGACAATTCCGGCTTTTCCTGGTACTTTCGGCTTTTTCCAGCAGTTTCGACTTCTGCCCTCTAGATTAGGGCAGCGTTATCCCTTAAGATCTCCCCTCGTACTAAAACCCAAAGACAAGTAGAGAGGAAGAGATCCCAAGTGTGTTGAAATGACTTGAAGACCACCTCTATTTATACTAAAACATTGAGCACAAGTGGGTTTATTTGGTTGCTAGTCGACCTTGACAAATTATCACATAACACAAATAAATTCATATCTCCATGAATACTTATCGGAATCGGATGATCTTTAGATCATTCCTACACCTCTCAATGAGAGGGATCCAAGAAAAATATCAGCTTCCATTAATAAGATTACCCACATGGAGTTTTTCCCTAGTTTCCAGTTTTAACACTCTACAAAGCCATTCATGGACAATGGTTTACATAACCTACTATGATACCTTTAATGAAGTAAAACCCCAAGCCATAACATCTATCACTTGTACCTATCATTTGAAAGTGTTGACTAGGAATTGTTCCTCCCGTTAGGTTTGGAAGCACCTCATGTGATAACTCTGCCATATGTAGCTATGGTAACCTATGCACAACTATAAGCTAGTAAGAAATTTGAAGATGATACTTGTGTAAATTACTTCGATGGTTTTAACATTGAATATGGTCCACCTTGATGTTTCTATGGTTCATGTACCCGTGATGTTGATTCACTTGATTCATTGGGTATGTTAGATGATTCTTATAGGTGCAGCCAGGATCCCTTGAAGGATGATATGATGTTTTCCAACCTTCCATAGATGATGTCCATCCACTTTGATAAGGACGCAGTGCTCTGTTAGAGGACATTGGGAACCTTTTAAGGGATGTTGACCTTGAGGATGTCTTAACATACTTGATGAGACCCTCCCTTAGCATCAAGATATTATACATTGGTGATCCAAGCTAGGACATTGCTTGGAGATCAAGTGTGCCCAAGAGATGACAAGACTCCCCAAAGCTAGCATTGTACCTTCTTGGTGGACATTGCTCTTCACTTGATGATTGATGATGATGATGATGATTTGGTATCCCTCTGGAAGGGATTTCACACCTATCCTAGTGATGTCATGCCCTAGCATAATGATGTCACCCTTATGATGCATCTAGTAATGATGTTGGTCTTGAGAGGGTGTGGCACCACTTTGATGAGAAGGTATGATTTTTGGGATGAGACAAACCCCTGGGGTCATCCCTTGCACCTTTTCATAGAGATACATGCATTTTGGGAGATGATATCACCCTTGGAGGCTTAATTGACATTTCTTTTCCTGTTATTTCATTGTTTTGGCTATCTTTGGGGGTCAACCTGATTATCTATCCACCTTGTATCATGGATTTACTATTTTAGGGATTTTAACTAAATTTATAGGAAAATCATATAAATAGGGGAGTCGATTTCCTCATTGGATCATTGTCACACATGGATAGTAATCCTTCTCTCTTTTGCAAAATGGCGGCCTAGCTGAATGACTTTCTTGGGTGGATTTGTGATGTGATATGATCTCTTTTCACGGATGCTTATGGTGGATCTTGGATATTGCATGGTGAAGTACATTAGCTTATTTTTTGATCTTGGTATTATGTTCCATAGGATTAACATCATTGTGCTAAGTTAGTTTATTTGGTATTTGTTTCATTACTCTTTGTTGAACTAGACATTTCCTCCAAGTAATTAAGGAATATAGATAGATTTTTCATTCCCTCGATTATTTAGAAAATTGAAAACATAAATTTCAAGCTTTAGGGTAAGTTAATTTATTTGCCCTAGTTTTGTTTTTGGATTTAGAATCACTCCAAAGAAGCCCTAGAAAAGTTTGTATCCTAGAATCTATACACCCTCGATTGAGAAGGCACTAGTCTATCTCACTTGTGGCACTCATCTAAAGTTTAAACTATAAAAATCGGTTTTTTTTTTTTTTTTAATGGCTATTGTTGCCAGGAAACGTGGGTTCGGGGACGGGTGGCGGGTGCGAGGAGGGGACAGTACGCTTTGCTTTTTCGAAAAACAGGTTGTGTGGGTTCGTCGGGCTTATATTATAATATATATATATATATATATATATATATATATATATATATATATATATATATTATATATATATATATATTTATATTTTATAATTTATAATATATATGAATTTGTATATTTTTCAACCTTAAACAAGAAAATTAAAATATTTATGATTTAAACTTTATATATTTAAACATGCACATCATTGAACATTCAACATTTACAATGAAATTTCAAAATTTCTAGTTTGATATCAATTGCAAATTGGAGTTTACATATTAATAAGAATCATGATATATGTCCATTGTTATACTAGATTCAAAATTTGTCTTAAGGCATCTCCAAACAAGAACTGGGAAATTTTAAAATAGTAAAATAAAAATATCTAATAGTGAACAATGGCTTACTCAAGCGATGTCATCAACATCACTTAGATATTTAGTTAGCATGCTCTCCAAGTAGGGATCACTCTCATCGTGAGGCTCTTGCTCATCCATAACAATTGGAGGTAGCTCAATAAGGCCATCTGGTTGTATCTCCTCGTCCACACACATAGCATCGTTTGTGTATTGGTCCCATCCCTTGAAAGGACCCTCATATCTAGGGTCTTTTTGAGATATGAGACGAAGTGTGCTTCTCTGCCTTCTTTGAGCCCAACATATTTCTCTTTACTAAATGGATAAAGTCATAAGTACTCCAATTCCTCTCGCAAGATGAAGAACTAGCTACCTAGAATATTAGGGAAAGCCCATTAAATTAATTAAAAAATAGAATATAAAAACTAAAAGAACCCCAAAGAACCCAAAAGAACCTGATTTTGGCATTCCAAGTACCCATCATCAGGGTTCTCCGTACCCATCAAGACAAAAAAACCCAATTTTTTTT
>APFE030248956.1:72283-110374 GCA_000404065.3 Pinus taeda
TTTTTTTTTTTTTTTAATGGCTATGTTGCCAGGAAACGTGGGTTCGGGGACGGGTGCGGGTGCGAGGACGGGGACAGGTACGCCTTTTTTCGAAACAGGGTGTGTGGGTTCGTCGGGGTATATTTTAATATTATATATTAATATATATATATATATATTATATTATTATATATATATATATATATAATAATATTATATTTTAAAATTATTAATATATATGAATTTGTATATTTTTCAACCTTAAACAAGAAAATTAAAATATTTATGATTTAAACTTTATATATTTAAACATGCACATCATTGAACATTCAACATTTACAATGAAATTTCAAAATTTCTAGTTTGATATCAATTGCAAATTGGAGTTTACATATTAATAAGAATCATGATATATGTCCATTGTTATACTAGATTCAAAATTTGTCTTAAGGCATCTCCAAACAAGAACTGGGAAATTTTAAAATAGTAAAATAAAAATATCTAATAGTGAACAATGGCTTACTCAAGCGATGTCATCAACATCACTTAGATATTTAGTTAGCATGCTCTCCAAGTAGGGATCACTCTCATCCTGAGGCTCTTGCTCATCCATAACAATTGGAGGTAGCTCAATAAGGCCATCTGGTTGTATCTCCTCATCCACACACACAGCATTGTTTGTGTATTGATCCCATCCCTTGAAAGGACCCTCATATCTAGGGTCTTTTCGAGATATGAGACGAAGTGTGCTATGAATGTACACTAAGTTCTTTGCCTTCTTTGAGCCCAACATATTTCTCTTTACTAAATGGATAAAGTCATAAGTACTCCAATTCCTCTCGCAAGATGAAGAACTAGCTACCTAGAATATTAGGGGAAGCCCATTAAATTAAATTAATTAAAAAATAAAATATAAAAACTAAAAGAACCCCAAAGAACCCAAAAGAACCTGATTTTGGCATTGCAAGTACCCATCATCAGGGTTCTCTGTACCCATCAAGACAAAAGAACCCAATTTTTTTTAATGAAGAACCCGGTTCTTCATTGAAGAACCCGGTTCTTCATTGAAGAACCCGGTTCTTATGGGTTCTTCTCAGAAGCACCCGAACCCGAATGTGGTACTTGGGGACGAGACCCGGGACGGGTTCGAGAACCCCACCCCTGGGTTTGAGAACCCATGCAACATAGTTTTATGGTAAACTAATGTTAAGTTGCAACAAAATCCTATATTTTTAGCATTTAATGATTTGTTCATATATGCCCTAGGTTTAGGCCGTGTTTGAAAGTGCATTAGAGAAGCTAAATTGAAGTTCTTCATCCATTTTTCAGCGATTTTCTAGGGCCTACATCAAGTTTTATTTGTTGTCACATGCTTTATTAACCATCAGTTTTTTTTGTAATTTTATCCTTAGTTTACTGTCAAATTTAGCCTTCGTTTCACATAGCTTTTACACCATTTTAATAGCTAATTTTTTTTTGTTATAAACTATTGTTTTGTTATGATTTGTTGACCTAAAACTCTAGTTTATGATAGACTTGACTTTTTCTTGATTTGTTATGTTTGGGTAACCTATCTAAGACTCCTTAGGTTAACCCTATCCTTTAGATTAACCCATAAATCCCTTGAACCCAAATCCTAAATTTACTCCGTCATCCACTGCAAACCCTATTTTGTCATACCTTTATTTGGTGGATTTTTGTTGTAGGATCCTTAAGGGGCATTTAGCTTGAAATCCTTGGCTTTTTTGGTCCTTAAGCCCTACCCGGGAAGCCTCCCTTGTGTTGGATTGTGTTCTTCTCTAAAAATGGAGGAGTAATTGCTAAATTGATAGTGGTAACACTCTCGTGTGTTGCACATTGTCTAGGTCACCTAATCAAACTTTGCACTAGGCGCTAGATTTTGCTATAACAAAAACCAAGTGCAAGTATTAACAAAGTATTACCTCATATCACAATAACTTAGCCTGACAGAAATGTAAGTGATCTGCCTGTGATCTTTGGTTTGCCTCTAAAAGGCCATTTTACCTTAAAAGGCAAGCCACTTGTAGTGTCTTCAAGCTGGTGGTAATACCTTTGGGCTAGTTGTAATGGAGTAATGATGGCCGCATATCTATGTAAAATAAATTTGTGAGTTCAAATCTAAAGTGGAATTCAGTTGGGCGGGCAATGGATCTAACTGTATACCATTATAGTTTTAAATTTGAAATATTTTATTCAGTGGTTAATAACATTATAACAAGATCTGCTGAGTCAGCATAGTTCTTGACAAGTGTGCTCATCTTGGCCCTGTAATGAGTGGAGTCTGGTCATTTAGTAAAGCTTTGCTTAATCTCGTTAAACATGCCGAGCCCGGGAAGAATGGACCAAATTCTATTGTTTTAATAAATTTTAAAGTTATTTGACAGAAATTTGACTATTTATTTGCGTCAAGTAATATGACAAATCTTTCCTTAATCTAACTCATACTATGAGTCACTCTTAATCTTACTCTTTGGCTTTGTCAAGTTGTTCTCAAATCCTTTTGGTGCATCTATGGTTAATAATAAATATACAATTTAGATTTATGAAAACCAGCTTGGTGGATGATAACCAACAAAATACAAATATAATCGGAAGAGAAAAGCAAAAGCATGGCCGAAAGTGTGTATTTCTTGGCAAAATCAAAATCCCTAGCCAGGTAGGTTGGGGATGTGTTGGCACTTGAAGAGTACGCAAAAAAAATAGGTGTTACTTGTTGTACTAGATTGGAAGATTAAACTTGGTTGCAAATTTTTGGTCAACCAATAGTGTTCATCTATGATCAGATGATTTTGGATGAAGAGCGTACTGCTCTGTTTTCAGTCGATCAAAAGCTTGTATTGAGGTTTAACGGGCCATTCTAGTATAAGAAATTTAGAAGCTTCATAGCGGCTTTTTTTAATCAGCTGATCAAAAGCTTGTATTGAGATTCAACTGACCATTTTAGTAAAGCAAATGTGACACAAAAAGCAAAACGTAATAGCAGATATTTTTCATGGATTGGGTTTGGAAGTCCCACAAGCGAATTTCGTTACAAATGGAACCATATATGATTATTCATTGACATCTTTTTGGGTGCTCACTGCTTGCAACCATCTAGATCAGTATAAAATCTACAAATAGATGTAGCAACGTGCTCAAGAAAAGGTAGGACATTGAATAGTCTATGATTTGCAGAGTATATGCATACCTGCAAAGCCCTTTGGCAGTGGGGGTTCCATTTTTGAACGAATATCCACAACAAATAGCATCTTGGAAGGTACATCAGGAGGCATATCAACGGCCCTTGTTCGAGCCTGCCATACTAGAGCCGCAATGGCATCGAATGAAGAACATTTCTTCAGAGTACCATCCTCCATGGCCTTTTTCTTTAGCTTTTCTATCATCTCCCGAGTGAAAGGAAAAACTTTGTAGCGATAATCAGGTGGAAGAGAGATGTCGCAGATTTCTGAGTTTGCTACATCTTCAGTTGTAAAGGAGTTTCTCATCTCCTGAGGGATATCACTGAGTTTCATCGCCTCCAAATGTTCATATTTGATCTCTGGTATATCTCTAGCTATGAAACATGTCCTGTCTGGTAGAGGATAAGTGATCAATCCCTCGCCCCGTGCTATAGAGGACAAGTTCATCATGAATTCCGCTGCTCCAAACCCGTCAAATAAAACATGGTTTACAGACATTCCCAGAACTATCCCACCACACTTGAATCTAGTTACCTGCTTGGCATCAAAAAAGAAATAGACACCTCAACCATTCTTTGTAAAATTAAGAGACCGAAAGCACATACAAAAAGCTAATAGATAAAAGCATTTTAAGTTCTATAACAAAAACCTTAACTTGTTTATCTGGAAAGGACTAACACGAGTAACTATGTTGTTATAAATGCACAAAGCGGGCAATACCAACACCTAATCAATACCAACACCTAATCAGCGAAGAAATATATGGATAGGGTTTTCCCTCTCCTCAGGACATGCAGGACTGAATTGAACTAATCAGCTTTTAGCATTCACCATGTAATAGGATGGCTTTTGCCATCCGTACTTCACCAATGAAAGGCAATTTGGAGAATGTCCCAAGTCAATGAGACCATTCATTGTTACACCAGAAAAACCCAACCATCCCAAGCCACAAAGAATGTGAACACATAATAAGTATAATAAGTATGAAGTTGCATTTGAGGCTTGATTCTCACTAGAAAAACATTATGCATTTGCATGTGTTTGGTATTATAGCGACATACCCCGGGTTAAAAGCTATGTTGCCTACAGAGATGTCATAGGTTACAAGTTCAAATCCAGACGAGTCCTTTACAAAGATGTCATAGATTACAAGTTCAAATCCAGACGAGTCCTTTAGAGTGGGGAAATGGAAGGATCCCACAAGGAAAACCTTGGGAGAAAAGTAAAAACACTACAAGAAAAACCCAGTAAAGGTCACTAACCCTTAACTAGCTCTGTTATTAAAAAACACTAACCAGCTCTATTCAGTAACCAGTTGAAATCAAACTTCTTCTATAAATGATGATCTATAAGTTAGAACTGGTTGAATGCAAAGTTGAAGCACACACATGTAAAAAAAAACTAGTACCATAACTTTTATGATGGTCCTACAAAGAAAGCACAAACATCATATGGAAGCAAAGAACATCATGCAGCTTAAGCAATTGCTAGAAGTGTACGCCAAGACCCCAAGTGAATTAAGTAGAAAATGATTACATAGAATTTCAAACAATTTACTACCCACATCATTAACAGAGGAAACTTCCAAATTTCCTAGCATTCATCCCTTTTAGCACAAATTTCACACAGACAGGTAGCCAAACATGAAGACACATTAGGTAAGATATGGTAAGATAGAAGACACATTAGGTAAGATATGGTAAGATGGAGAAATTAGATAATAAACAACATCAACTATTAGATTGTCCTGTTTTTTAGAACATTATCAACCCAGCCATATACAACATACTAAAATTATTATACTAAGAAAACATTGCACCTTATAACAAAATTCATAGAGCTCAGAAACTCCTCAGCAAATTCTCTTAGATCATAGGTCTTGTATCTCATTGCTACCAACACTCCTCCCACACAAAAAATAAAATAAAAATTAAAAACATTTTTACCAAACTAGATCAAGGTTATTCAATCAAAACAGGGTTAAGTACAGAACACACACTCCTGCAAATTGAAATGGAATTAACAAGGTTATAAGAACACCCTTCTCACATGAGAACACTCTTCTCATATTGTAGAAAGTACTCGTAACAAAGAATGAATTGCACAGATCAAGGCAAACAGACAAGACCGCAAATATGGCATGGAGAAATCAAAATGGTCCGACACATCAATACGGTTTAAATGGGCAACAGGGCTTCGATTCAATGCACTGTTGATGTTGACAGGGTGCGAAGCCGTCTAAGTGGGTTTCATTCTTGCTGACCATATGTCATGAGTTATAAATTGGTCCTATAGACCAATATGATCTAAATGGCCAGTGGGACATTAGTTCAACAACTGATTCACAGCTGAGGCTCACAGAATCCTAAGCCCTCTACGCGGGTTCCATTCTTGACGCCCATGTATCATGAGTTTCAAAGGGAATATATGTCACGAGTCATGAATTTGTTCAATAGCCCAACGTGGTCTAAATGGCCAACAGGGCATTGATTCGACAAGTGATTCTCTGTTGGCGTTGACAGAATGCTAAGCCGTCCAACTGGGTTCCAATCTAGCTGTTAATGTGTCATGAGGTTCAGGGATTGTCAAAGTGTCGTGAATTTCAAAGGCTTGTCAAAGGAACCATATCTTGTGAGTTTCAAAGGGAATAATAGTTAACCCCGAGAACTGCACCAGCATGGTAGCATGTTTCTTAAAAGATTCAAAAAAAAAAGTCTGAACGGACAAAGACATGAAAAAAGCCCTACTCAATTGAGTGTTTGCTCTTACCCAGACTACAAGTAAGCATAATTACATGTACCATCACCGGAGAAGGGTTAACCCCAAACTTCCTGGCATCAACTCCTTGAAGCACCAGACTTTTGAAAACAGGATTTGGGAAGTGACATTACCCAGATAAAGTCAGATCACAAGTAGGTGCTACAAACAGAGCCCCAGCTCTGTTACACTCAATTTCCAACCTTCCCTTCTCCAGATTCAATTTCATCGTACCTGCCATGAAATGGTAGGGCACCAGCACCTGCCCAAGGGCTTCCTTCAGCCCTCCCACAACACCAGCAGTAGCAGCATTCTTGTCCTCTCCACTGGCTGTGTAAAAATATACAATATACACAACATAAGCAACTGCCTGATCAATATTTCATAGAAATAAAGAGCATTCCTCAGTGGGTTTAACCGTTACAACCATTTCAGGCTCCACCTCAACATCTAAGTGTGTTATCAAGGATGAGTTAGCTGCTGTTAGAGAACCTACTGTGCCAATCAACTGCTAGCTGAAAACTCTGCTAGAAATCTTGCCAAAGGTTTAAGAAATGTATATATAAATATTGCTTCAAGCAGAGTGGGAGATTGACATGAAGGATACTGGTATGTGTTCTTTATTTGATCTCTGCTGTCTATTTATGAAAGATTTCTAAACGTTATATGATTCGGATGGATATCTGTAACTCCAACCATTGTTCTCAATTTTTACAAAAACCAGTAAAATATATGAAAGCAAAATTCGAATCGTAATATTATCACTCATCGATTTGCTTCTACATATTTTAACTATGCATGTTCATGTATGTCCGAAACGTAGATCACGATCCATTAGTCATTAATGTGGGTGCTATTACTGTTTTATGTATCTGCGTGGGGAAAATAACGAAGGACGGCCATCAATGTTTTCTGTTTTTTTTTCCGAAGTCCCGTACTCTCCCCGGGAATTGAATGAAGCCACTGGGCTTGTGAATTCAGAAAGAGGCAGAAGTGGTAATCTGATCACTCTTGAAATCATTTTGGTAGAATTCTGGTTGAGAGTAAGTCTCGGCAATATGCTAACATAACGTTCGTGAGGGTTTGGTTATCAAATTTAAAATAAGGAAAATATTATTTTATTTTAATTTTGAGGAATATTTTTATTAATTATATTTTAATGAGGAAATATTAATTTCAATTTTATTTTGAGAAGAATTTTTGCTGAAAAATCACATAGAGATATTTTAGTCGACGTGTTTCGAACCAATCAGTGTGGTTCATTGTCAGGACAAGTTGAATGAGATCGGGTAGTGTGGTTCTGTGGTTCTCGCTATGCATTATAAATAGATAGGGAAGAATATCCCATGATCAAATTTATAGACGGCTAAAATGATAACAGCTAGATTTCACTAGGAAACGGCTAGCTTGACTAGGAAGGGCATAATTTATTTAAATAAGTAAAATCAGTTATTAATTTTCTTATTAAAATAAACATAAATGGACAATTTTTTAATTATAAATATATGTTAGAATAAGCGAGTTAATATATTATAATCATAAAATAATTCAAGTAATAGAAATTAGTTAATTATATTTTAAATCAAATATAAGTTAAAGGGACATTTAATTCTTAATTTAAATTAAGTAAATACATAAATAAATTAATTAGTTATCAAATAGTTTATAAATATTAGTTAGTTGTAAAAGTTAAAAACGAATAATCTATAAATAGTTAATTCTATTTTAAATATAAGCTATATATTATGAATATATATTAAAATAAATGGATTAGTTTCAAATTCATAGTCAAAGAGTAATCCTATATAAAAATATTAGAGAAATTACAATATTAATTAATAGTTTATTAAGGGTAAAAAATAGTTAACAAAAAAACATATATATATATATATATATATAAAAAAGATGTCAAAAAGTTTAAATAAATAAATATTAGCGAATTTAAGTATTAGAAAAATTAAAAATAATAATAATAATAATATACATAAATAAATAAATACATAAATAAAAATAAAAATAAAAATTTTAATGTGATAGTAAAGGAGTTTAAATAAATAATAAAGAATTCAAGAATTAGAAAAAATTACTACAAATAAAAAATTAGAGAATTCAGAATTAGAAAAAAATATATTCATCCTTTAAAAAAAAAATAACTCAAGGGAGAAAACGACTAGGAGAAGAGGGCTAGGACTCAGCTAATACTGATCTTCCAACCATCTTCTCTATTGAGATTGTTCGGCCTTTTTTCAATCTCAAGGGCTTCCCTAAATTTCCGGTGATGGAATTGCAACACTTTAGTAATCACATTAGCTTCTTCGATGCAAACATGGTGATTGGTCTTCTCCACATGCTCTGCTAAAGCAAAAGTCTTAGTTCTCATATGTTTAAGGTCAGCTGCGTGCTCACTAATCCTTTGGTTAATGGAGCGACCAGTCTCACCGATATAGGGGGTCCCAAAAGAACAAGGAATAATATAAACACCTTTCATGTCCTTGGAGTCAATAGGATCCTTCACAGATCTGAGGGACTTACGAATGGTGTTAAGAGCTCTAAAGATTGCGAGAACATTATGCTTCTTAAGAATCCTCGCAATCCTATCTGTGGTCCCTTGAACATATGGAAGATGGACACCAGGAATCTGTTCCTTAGGTTCTCTTCTGGATAACAAATTTCTAGTTGCTTTGAGGAAAGCCTTTTGTCCCAAATGTCTACTATAATTGTTCTCAACAGAGACATTAATGAGATGGGACTTCTCCTCTTCGAAGCTCCTTTCATCAGAGATCCTTAAGGCACGAGTCGCCAGGGTAATTATATTTGCAATAGTATTAATAATTTTGATTAGTTGTTTGTGACAAAGTGTGGATAGGATCACAGGAAAAATAACTAAAATATGTTGGCTCATAGACATACTTGTCAAGCCTCTTTCACTCACAAAATATCCTCTTTAAATCTTGTTCTTGATCAAGTTGTCCTTGTTTAGACTAATCTTATTCTAATGGTGTTGATGGTAGATTTTCCTCTAGTTAATTTTCATCGTCATTAGTGTAATTTGTAGCAACAAAATGCTCATTGTCTTCTTGCTCTACAAAAACAAAACTCTCGACATGATTTTCACAATTGATAATATACTATGTGGGAGTATGAGAGGATGTGGGGTTGAAGTGCTCATAAAAATGGATAGGCTTTCAAAACAAGACATCATTAGAAATAGGATCAAATAACCTATATGTCTTTATATCCTCCTAGTAACCAACAAATATCAATGTTTGTCTCTTTTTCTCCACAATTTTGCGCTTTTCATTTAGAGCTAAGGCCCATTTTGGATTGCCAAATACCCTAAAAGTAGAGACAATGGGTTTAACATGGGTCCAAGCTTCCTTTGGAATCATATGCAACATTGCCCTATGAGAAATTCAATTCTGAATGTAATTTGCACAATTCATTATGTCAACGCAGAAAGAAGGTGCCATGTTCTTGGACTAAATCATACAAATTACTATCTCCTTCAATGTTTGGTTTTTCTTTCAACAACAACATTTTGTTGAGGGGTGTTGGAAATAGTGTGTAAATATTGATTTCAATGTACCCTATAAAAATCCTTGAAAACCTGATGAGCATACTCTCCCCCATTATCTTGGAACAATTTATTGATAGAATGAGAGAAATACTCTCAACAAAAACCTTGAAGGGTATAAAAGTAACAAAGACATCACTTTTGTGTTCAAGAAAGTACATCCAAGTGATGTGAGAAGCCATCAATAATAGTGAGTGCATTCTTAGCCTCTGAGAAAAAACTAGTCAAAAATGACATGAGATCACTATGTACCACCTCAATAGGCGCAATAACATGCAAGGTCTTACCTTTAGGAAAATGATATGTAATGTTGTTAACCAAGAACACAATATGGACAAAGTGGACAAAGTCCATGAATGCAAGAAACTTTTGGAAAACCAACACCAAATTTTGTATATTCAACTATTAAAAAATATATGTAGCTTAGATGTCCAATTTTTTATTGCAACGCTCACTCAAAGGATCAATTGTGCATTGAAAGAGGAACCAAAAGAAGACTCCGAACAAACAAACCTATACAATTGGCAACTATAATCAACTCTTCTAGAAACAACAACATTGTGTGGATTCTATAATTCTCAAATGACTACATTAGAAACAACAACATTGTATGGATTCTATAATTCTCAAATGACTACATTATCAAGAGAAAACTCTATTGTTTTCCAATCACTAGAATGACAAATTTGATAAATTAAGAGTTCATTGACAGAGTTGTCAGGAAAAAGAACATCAATGATTAACCCATCAACTAATTGCGTGGTGCATGATTCTTAAACATCAAAACAAGCAAAGCTATACAATTGGGAACTATGATCAACTCTTCACTAAGCAACAAAATTGTGTAGATTCTATAATCCTAAAATGAATGAATACATCATCAAGAGAAAACTATATAGTTTTCCATCACTAAAATGACAAATTTGATAAATGGATAATAAATTGTCAAAGATGCCTAAACCAGGAGAACATGAATTATGCACCAATCAGCTAACTGCATGGTGCATGATTCTAAAACATCAAGCTGTGGAAAGTCTCGAACTGCAATCTATAAACTGTTATACTTAGATGCAGAAAAAAAAAAAAAAAAACTCATAAAAATAAATCACATAGTATAATTCACTAAAATCAAGTCTTCAGATATGTTAAGATGCATGTAAATCTTGAGCAAATAAAGCATACCCCTTAATAAATAAAGAAGTCTTGGGCACTAATATTTTATATTGCTACATGGCTTCATTCAAAGCTTCTAGTTTCAGCTAATATTTGGAATCAGCAAAGCTAATATTTGGAATCAGCATGGGAGCATGTAGACTGGAGAATGCTTCTTAAAAGATTAGAAAAAAGGGCCGTCGAAATGGCCTAAAACATGAAAAAAAGCCCACTCAATTGAATGTTTACTCGTCTTATATCCAGACTACAAATAAGCATAATTATGTTTACTCTTGTCATTTAATCCAGACTACAAATAAGCATAATTACCTGCATCATGAACAGAGGAGGTTTAGCCCCAAACTTTCTGGCATGAGCTCCTTGGAGCACCAGATTTCTGAAAATAGGATTTGGTAAAGTGACATCACCCAGATCAGATAATGTCAAATCACAATTAGCTGCTGCAAACAGAGTCCCAGCTCTGTTACACTCAATTTCCAACCTCCCCTTCTCATTCAATTTCAACCTCCCTGCCATGAAATGGTAGGGCACCAGCACCTTCCCAAGGGCTTCCTTCAACCTACCCACAACATCAGCAGCAGCAGTATTCTTGTCGTTTCCATTGAGTCTATAAATGTGCACAGTATCCACAACATAAGCAACTACCCGATCAATATTCGACAGAAAGAGAGAGCATTCCTCGGTGGGTTCAACGGGTACAACCATCTCAGGCTCCTCCACCTCAACATCTAAGTGGGTTATCAAGGACGAATCAGCTGCTGCTAGAGAGCCCATTATGCTCAATCAAATTCTTACAGAAAACTCTGCTGGAAATCTCGCCAAGAAACTTATATGTAAATATTGCTTCAAGCAGAGTGGGAAACTAAAATGAAGGATAATGGCATGTGTATGTGGGTTTATAGTCCTCTAACTGGTCAGTGCAATATAGTGCTTAGTTGGGCGTAGTGGAGTATGGCATGAAACGCGCTCCACAGAATGGTTCAGGATGATATCAGCTTGATTAAGAAATGTCATTGCGAGTTTCAAGAAATACAATTTTTTTTACCAAGAAGAAAAAACTGTACCTTGACTTTCAAGAAATATAATAATTGCTGTACCGCCAAAAGGCAAATTCGGTATTTTGTCCTTCGGAGTAATCTGCAGGGCGCAATTTGATTTTCTTTTAATATATTCATTATTTGAGCGATGCTCTGATTAATTTTATGTTTTAATGGTATTTATGGCGCGAGAAGGGTTGTAATCTCAAAATAAATGGTTCAGTTGTGATGACTGCATTTTCTGATTTTAGCATTTTAGAAAAATTTCAGCCAAACAATTTTGTATATCACATTGCATTCCTCATCACGACTTGCGATTTTTATTTTGCGGTAGTTTCACTCATGGAATTGATTCTATATATGTGGATCATGATCCATTAGTCATTAATGTGGCAAGTAACAGAGGATGGCCATCAATTTCCCTGTTATTTTTCCGTACCCCTAACTCCACTGTTGACTGAAATCGAGAAATCCAGTTTGCTTGCGGATTCACATTCCATTGCTCAACCCGACTCGCTATTTTTATTTTGCGGCAGTACCACTCATGGATTTCATTCATATATGTGGATCATGATCCAATAGTCATTAATGTGGCAAGTAACAGAGGATGGCCAATCAATTTCCCTCCTTTTTGTCGGGAGACCTAACTGTCCACTGGAATTGACTGAAATACAGAAGATCCAGTTTGCTTGCGGATTCACATTCCATTGCTCATCACGACTCGCAATTTTTATTTTGCGGTAGTATCACTCATGGATTTGAATATATATGAATCATGATCCATTATTCAACCAAGTAGCCTAGAATGTTAATCAATTTCCTCCTCCTCCTCCTTTTTTTTTTTTTTATTATTATTTTTAAGTGTGATTAAGTTCGTCTTTATAATGACATGTAATTGTGACTTTTGTAAATTATGTAATGGAGAAAATAAAATTATTATTGTAAGCCTTTTTTCATAGGTTTCATGAGCAAGTGATTTTATTTTAGATACCGTCCATTAAGAGCCTTAGGATTTGTCATCGAGGTCAAAGAAATATGTCATGTATGAAGAGCTCTCCTTGAGCATGTGTAAAATGTATATGAGTCAATTAAATGTTTAGAAGGCCCTCCAAAGACAAGCACGACTCTCTTCTATTGATGTTGGCTCATAAAATGAAGGAATAACTCATGTTGGCTCACCCAAAGTGACACACCCATTCGGATACTAAAGTCGGCTTAAATATATGGTCAAATCACTATATATAGGAGTCTAGGCTCCTCGCATTTCCACAATCCAAAACTTCACATTCCTGAAATTTCGGTGAACTAAGACAACAAAGGAATTCAGATCATCTATGTTTCAGTAGAGGTTATAGTTGAAAGGTTACAAGACTACAGTTCTATGGAGAAGGGAATTCAGATCCCTCTTAAATGTAGATCACAGTGACAACAAAGATTGGTCTTTGTATAGACCACAATTCAATACTCTTGAAACAGTCATAAGTTCGGATTCTTCTACAGAGTATGGTCATCAGATTTCGGATATCCTCTATGAGTTTTCGATGATGATGAACAGTGAAACATCTTTGTGATTCAAATGTGAGAACAAAACTCCGTCTAAGAGGCAAAGGAAGAGTTTGGGTGTCTAAGGGGATTCAAATCCCTCTACAGTTCGTATTTTAGTGGCAACGAAGAAGATGAGGCAGTACGTAGAGCACCACAGTCATACATTTTGGTACTATGAAGGTCATGACAGTGAGAAGAAGATCTTGAAGACAGTGATGAGAAGATCTTGATAAGACAGTGATGTAAGGACAATGTCGATGCGAAGAAGGTCGAAGAGAAGGAAGAATTGCAAAGAAGAAAACACAGTCAAGAGAAGCAATGTCTTGGTCTTGGTATTCGTCAATTGGAATCTCTAGAAGAAGAATTTGTGAGGGTTTTCCTCTCAAAGCGTGAGAGGTTTTGACCTTGGCTCATAGCCTACATGTTGTGTCTCTTGTCTATTTATGTTCATGCATTGGTTATTGTTTGATGAAGAAGAACACTAATAATTTAATAAGAAGAATATCCTAATCTAAAGAAGTAAAAAGCATTCACAAGCAATCACTAATAAAAGAGAAATCACCTAATGCTAATGCTCTAGATGCAAACTGAAGGATGTCATGATGAAAGATCATCACAAAGGTAATTTTGATTTATTAAGTGTTCATCTCTTATTTTTGAACTAATATCTGGGTGGGCTTATGTATGACTGCCAAAGGGAAGATCTGTGGATGACTTCCAAGAGGACGATATTGAAGGATGTAAGATCCTTCTGGAAAATATGACATGAAAGCAGAATGACATGAAGCAAAGCCAGAGGGAAAATAGATGAATCACTTTCTAATGATATGAGGACATGGCTAACTCAGCATGGAAAATTTTAGGAGCTAATATTAGCAGGTGGGTTAATTTTTCATGATTTTTCCAAGAAAACGAGTCGCCAATTTCCATTTTTTTTTAAATGATTCATCTAAATTTTACGATATAAAACTATTTTACCCTAAAAATAGCCAACATCATATATAGAGTATATATAAAATCATTATAAATTGGAATATTTTGATAAATACATAATAAACCTTTTATAGTTTGCATATTAAGTACTAGTGAGATTCGCCAATGTTTTTAAACTTTAAAATAATAATCCATCTTTAAAATCTTCCCTTGATGAAAGTGATGGATGGTTTCTGCCCTATGAAGAAATCCGTGAAAGATGAAGACTCCATGACAAAAGAAATTGATGACATTGAAGAAGAGAGAAATTCTTTAGGCAGTTGGTTGTTCCACATGAGGAGCTACTATAGGTCGCTAGTTAAGAGGGAGTCTGGAAAAGAAACTTGGAAATTCGTAAGCCAAGAGAGAGCTTAAGTACATTCATTTTGTAGGAATGAGTACATTCCTTATTGGAATATAGCCTTTCTATTTGAGAGGGAGAGACAGACATGACATTCTGGTCTTCACCTGGGAAGATAGAATGGAGGATTGAGTAATCATTTGGCATCTGATGCTCTTTGAGGATGAGATAGGGCATACAATAGAAGAGTAGTCATGGAGGATTGATATTCTTTGAAGGTTGGGGAGTCCAAGATAAGAATAGTCCTCATGGAACATACCTTGCATACCCGGGTAGGGGATGTTCTGAGAGTGAAAATGATGAGAGTGTCTATAAATCATTGGTCTCACCAAAATTGAGCTCAAACATTGTGGAGATAGTCAAGGCCTTTCTATGTAACAATGTTGGTTGAAATGATCCTAGACAAATGAGTTACCAATCCGAATTATTCTTATGAGACATTCTTCAAATTGAGAATGACCAACTCCCATTATGAATACCTCCATAGTTAAGAGGAAGTGTTGAAAAGTGTAACTAGGTTCGGTCTTCATAATGACATGTAACTATCACTTTTCTAAATGATGTAATGGGGAAAATAAAATTATTATTGTAAGCCTTGCTTCATGGATTTCATGAGCAGGTGGTTTTCTTTTAGATGGCTCCCATTGAAAGCTTTAGGAATTGTCATTAAGGTCAAAGAATTGATGTCATGTATGAAGAGCTCTCCTTGAGCATGTGTAAAATGTATATGAGTCAATTAAATGTCTAGAAATCCCTCCAAAGACAAGCACAACTCTCTTCTCTTGATTTCAGCCTATAAAATGAAGGAATAACTCATGTCGGCTCACCCAAAGTGACACACCCATTCAGATGCTAAAGTCAGCTTAAATCAGATTAAATATATGGTTGAATCACTATATATAGGAGTCTAGGCTCCTCGCATTTCCCTAGTCCAAAACTTCGCATCTCTGAAATTTCAGTGAACTGAGATAGCAAAGGAATTCAGAGCATCTATTTCAGTAGAGGCTATAGTTGGAAGGTTACAAGACTAAAGTTCTATGGAGAAGGGTATTTGGATCCCTCTTAAATGTAGATCACAGTGACAACAAATATTGGTCTTTATATAGACCACAGTTCAATACTCTTGAAACAGTCACAAGTTTGGATTCTTTTATGGAGTATGGTCAATAGATTTCGGATATCCTCTCTGAGTTTTCGGAGATGATGAGAAGTGAAACATCTCTGTGATTCTAATGTGAGAACAAAACTCGGTCTAAGAGCCAGAGGAAGAGTTTGGGTGTCTAAGGGAATTTGGATCCCTCTACAGTTCGTATTTCAGTGGCAGCGAAGAAAATGAGGTAGTTCGTAGTGCACCACAGTCATACATTTCAATACTATGAAGGTCATGATAGCGAGAAGAAGATCTTGAAGCAAGTGATGAGAAGGTCTTGATAAGACAATGATGTGAAGACAATGTCTTGATACAAATAAGGTCAAAGCGAAGGAAGAATCACGAAGAAGAAAAGGCAGTCAAGAGAAGTAGTGTCTTGGTCTTGGAGTGGCTAATAGGTCAAGGGTCTTGGTCTTGGTATTCGTCAATTGAAATCTTTAGAAGAAGAATTTGTGCGGGTTTTCCTCTCAAAGAGTGAGAGGTTTTGGCTCTAGCTCATAGCCTACATGTTGTGCCTCTTTTCTATTTATGTTCATGCATTGGTCACTGTTTGATGAAGAAGAACACTAATAATCTAATAAGAAGAAGATCATAATCTAAAGAAGTAAAAAGCATTCACAAGCAGTCACCAATAAAAGAGAAATCACCTAATGTTAATGCCCTAGGTTTCTCAATATTTTTTCCGTAGCCCTAACTCTCCACAAGAATTGATTGAAGTCAAGAAGATCTAGTTTTCTTGCGGATTCAGTAATCATTCCGACCTTCACATTACTAGGGGCCCCGAAGTGGTAAGTAGCAACCCTGGAATTTCAAATTTATCTTTTCAGCCAAGTGGAAATTTAATTATAGTCATGTGCTTTTACTATTTGTCATTCTATGTTAGAACACGAGTAAGACTACATGCAAATCCATTCCAAACACCAAAACTCTAGAGGCCGAATATAGATATTTGGGCATTATTTTTTTCTTTTTATAAAGTAGTAACTGCCTTGGAATTTCACAAAAAAAATAGTGAAAGGAAATATGGTCATTTGTGTTATAATTTATTGCTTTTTATTTTATGTAGATTCTAGAGTATCTTTAGTATTCTTATATGCAATTTTTTCATAGAATTGGAAGGTAGATTTGAAAGTAGCTATATTTAAAAGAAAAATCACAATAACTCACTAATCTAGCTATATAACATCAAAAAAATATTTATGAAATATATGTAAATGGTGTCCAATTAGAGGATGTCACTACTTCAATCTTTCTCCATATTCCTTATGTGTTTTGAAGTATTGCATTTCTAGTTGATAGTTGCAACTAAACAAATTGTGTAACATGATCTTTGTGAGAACCGCTCATTAAAATTTATGATGGTCAAGTTAAATATTTAGAGGTCAAAATTAATATTTCAAAATCCTTTTTACCAACATTTCAAAATTTTCCACCCAATCGGGCTGGCTGAGATGGCAATGACCGTAATTATGAATTGGCGGCATAGGAATCAGGGTGCAGGCGAAGGTGATCAAGCTATAATGGTTATAGGCAAGTGGAACGGCTGGCAGGCAAAGGATGCAGGTGGTATGAGCACGGGAAGGGACGGAAGGGCGGCGGATGTAACAGGTGATAAGGTTTCGGACCTTGGGTGTATCCACCATCATAACCCCAGCAATAATAACGTGGAGCAGGCGAGTTTTAATTTAGAAGGCAATCGATGGGATCAGAGTAGCGTGGAGAACAGTAATTCGGAAGACAGATACCCAGAGAGTCGTTGCAGTCTGAACAATTCTGTAAGGGAAGTGGGAGGAGACAGGCGCAAAGGAAGAAGGAAGATGGAGGCGGGAGGCAGCGATAGTGGGAGAAGATGGATGCGTAGCGGGAGTATGGAATATCAGAACAAGAATGAAGTAGTTAGGAAGGGCAAGCGTAAGGTTGAGGACGATGGACAACTGAAAACTCAAGTTCTTGAGATTTCAGAGGAGGAAAGCGAGGAGTAGGAAAAGGATGTTTGGAAAGACAGATGGCAAACTATACCAGACGAGGCTGAGGATGACGCGCCAGCTGAATCAGTTCATTATGTAGGCAGGGGCAGGGGAGGGTCCCGTGGTAAGGGCAGAGGAGGAGGAGGTCGAAGGGGCCGAGGTGGATGTCGGAGAAGGGATCCGGCAGAGAGAAGAGGAAGGCGGGGGCGTCAATGCAGCCCAGGCCTGGAGGGGGAAGCGGAGCCCGCTGCGAGAGGTGGTAACCGGCAGACAAGGCAAACCATTGGAGATAGAATCAGAATTGCTGAGCAGGACTACAAGGAAAAATCTAATCCCAAGGTCAGAAGAATTCTGGAGAGCTGGGAAGAAGAAGCCATCCAGGCTCAGTCTGAAGAAGAGATGGAAGAGTGGACTGCTATTATGCCTGATCCTGGTCATACCCGAGGGAGAATGACCCTCTACAAACAATCTCTTCACTTGTATTGGGTCATGAAACGGCTCATGGCAAAAGCTTTAGAACAGGTAGCCATGGAGATGGCTGAGATGGTTCAGAGTCTCCCCAATGTGAAAAAAGAATTGAAGGACATAGTCATAACCATGCTTCTGCAAGAAAAAAGGCTGGAGGATCTGCAGCATCAGCTCGTGGCAAGTGGAGTGCTGGTGAAGAAGGAAAAAGTTCAACCAGCAGAGCCTAAAAAGCAGTGATCAAAGGCATGTTTTTGCTATTTTGGGATCTGTCTTGTTTTTGATTTGATATAGGCATGAACTCTCTTACTGTCTTTATAGGATGCAGTATATAAGCAATAGTATAGATATAGAAACAGAACCAGGACATGAAGTATGGCACGAAAAGTTGGCAACTTTCTATTTTTGTTTTGATGTGAAAACTGTGGGTGGTCAAGATACCCGGTTTCCCTTCAGGGCGGGGTGAGACTACCCTGTTGATGTAAATATTCTTATTGTTAATAGAAAAGGACCTACTCAGCTTACAAAAAAAAAAAACATTTCAAAATTTTCTTTTTACCATCAAATATATTTAAAAAGGAAAAAAATGTTGAAGGGTAACCTAAGTTTGTACTCTCATTTTGAAATGGGAATATATTTATCTTTTATTTTAATTCTAAAAATCATTTTTTATTGGCTTTGAGGGTTAGGTCACACCTCTCTAATGGGAAGTAATGGGGTCAATTCTCCTCAACATCTCAGGTGGATCTGCCCAAATATTCCATTGAATATATATATATATATATATATATATATATATATATATATTTGTTGAAGACTTCCTATTTTAACTTAAGCTGGATGAGGATCGTTTGACTTTTTATTTTTATTTTTTTAATTGACTGCTTAGATTGATTCTCAAGGGAATACGATATATTTGTTGAAGGCTTCCTATTTTAACTTAAGCTGGATGATGATCTTTAGACTTTTATTTTCATTTTTTTAACTGATGGCTTAGATTGATTCTCAAGGGAATATGCTCCGCATATGCTTCGTCGAATGCTTATTAATGATTGTATTATGTTACAGAGTTTGTTAAGTTGTATTGACTTTTAATAAATTAAAAAAAATATATATTCCCAAGTGGCACCCTGCCCACCAATTTCCTAGGAATTTGAGATTATTCCAATTCTAATAAGTTCATATTCTAATTAGATGGGGAAATTAATATATAAGCAAATTTTATTGTCCATTTTACAATAAGTTGTGTAATTCTTTTTTTCTCAAGTTAAAGTTGACCCATAACCATTTTATACATAGTTAATTAGGTAAATGTGTGCAATGGTAAGACATTCTTCATGTTGCAATAGTTTTTTTTTATTATATTTATGAAGCCTTTTCAACCACATTAATATTTTTAATGTGAAAATCTACCCATATATTCCCTTGATATATATATATATATATATATAATATATATATATATATATATATATATATATATATATATATTAAATTAATGGCTTAGTCTAACTTATATAGAAAAAATAGCCTTTTTCATTACAATTTCAATCAAGAATGTGTTTTTACTGTTGCTTAAAGTGTTAAGCAATCTTTTGGGATGTTATTGTATATTTGTATAATATGTAATTAGTTTTACATTCCGTTTTTATGGTTAATAAGTTACCAAGACACAACTGTCTCTTACCTAGATTGCACATGTATAAATAAATAATTTTATAATTAATATAATGCTCTTTCATTGTGTTCTTTCATTGTGAAGTTAATTTGGGCTTGTACAGTGGTATCAGAGCCCTGGTTGAATTGTTCATAAACTCCATGTATCTAAAGTCTATGGCGCAAAGGAGATGTAGAGCGTGAAGATAGAATGCAGCAGAAGGTTAATCCACTGGAATAATGTGGTGAGATGCCCAAACTATTGACTCTTTGTAAGTTTCATATGTTTCAGTGATAATGAAAGATGATTGGAGAAATTGAGTGGCATAAATTTTTTTAACATATCCTTGGAATTTAGAATACAAATTTCCAATACTGAGTCAAACAAGAGGCTTTATTTGCATTTACGACATCAAACGAGAGTTTACTTACAATGAAATTTCTGAAAGATAGTATTTGCATTTACGGTAGTAAACAAGAGTTTAATCACAGTAAAATTTTTGAATGATAGCATTTGTATTTACCACAGTAAACAGGAGTTTAGTGACAGTAAAATTTCTAAAGAATAGTATTTATATTTACTTCAGCAAATAAATTTGTGAAGGATTCTTAAAATGAAGTATATATATTTTGGTGGCTTGACTAAAACTTTTAATTGAAGAGTGGCGAAGATATATATATATTTTTTGGTGGCTTAAATAAAAATTTTAATTGAAGAGTGGTCAATTTTCTGGTGAAGATATAATAAACTTATGAAGGATACTTAAAATAAAGTATATATATTTTGGTGCTTTGAATAAAACTTTTAATTGAAAAGTGGTCAATTTTCTGGTGAAGATATATATTTTGGTGGCTTAAATAAAAATTTTAATTAAAGAGTGGTCAATTTTCTGGTAATTTGAAATACATATTTTTTTAAGAGGCCTTGGGAGTGGTCAATTTTCTAATAATTTGAAATACATATTTTTTTAATCAAAGGCTAACAAGATTGAACCTAGCTCTTTGCTAAGCTACTAATGAAACTTACCATTAAACCACAAAGCCAACTTTATTTGAAACAAGAGAAGAAACGCATTTATATCTTTTCAGAAGTATTGCATATATTTTGAATTTGAAAGGATTTGAAGAATACTTGGTTACATAGCAATTATGACATCAATAGTTTCCATAGTTGGAGTTGTTCTTAATAGTAAGGAAAATTATTATGAGTGGTTTAGAAAGCTTAAAAATGCCCTAAAGTGCCCTTGTTTTTAACAACTTGTCGGAAGTTTGTCAAGGCAAGAAGGATAATGATGGAAAAGAAATTGCATCAGAGCCACCCGATAATGAGAAACAACTTGCAATTTGGGAGACAAAAGACAACAAGGCATATGCATTAATAACTGCATTGGTGACAAAAGAGGTAAGTAGATATATCGTTTCTTGTGGTACTCCATTCAAAGCACTAAAGAAGTTGAAAGAATTGTATTATTCACACTCAAAGCTCGAAATTATTCAGTTATTGTTAAAGAAATTATTTAGTTATTGTTAAAGTTGTTTAATTTAGAGATAAAGGATAACGATCCTTTGAAGAGTGCCTCTGAAATAAAAGCCATTTTTCATGATATAGAAGTCACTGGAATTAAAGTAGATTTACAACTTACAGCTTTTATCAAAGTCCTTCACCCTGTCTATTCAAACTATTTGGAATCTCTCCAAGCTAGTGAGTAGCTAAAAGACATTACATTTGATAAACTAGTAAGAAAAACAGCTGAGAGACTTCACCTAACTCTAATGTAGTCCTTCACCCTGTCTATTCAAACTATTTGGAATCTCTCCAACCGAGTAGCTAAAAGACATTACATTTGATAAACTAGTAAGAAAAATAGTTGAGAGACTCCACCTAACTCTAATGTAGAAACTTTGTGCCTTGTGCAAAAGGATCAGAAGTCTCATGCTGAAACTTTTAGAGGTGATAAAAGTAGTAGAAGTTGTGGTAGGAGAAATTATAGAGGCAGGGGGGTAAACATAATCAAGGAAACAGATAACAAAATGATAGACAATAAAGGAATTTTAATGATAGACTAGCCATCAAATGTTTTAGATGTGGTAAAATTGGTCATATTGCTGCTAACTGTAAAATCCCTTGGGAGAAAGTCAGTGAAATGAGATGACAGTTGAATGAAAAGAAAGATCAGCCACCACACGATAAGGGAAAATCATCAGAGTCCGCACATTACATTGTTTCTCATTGTAATTTTAATATTAATGATGTTTTCAACACTACATTTTATTCATGGCAAGATAGTTGGATTTTAGATTCAGGAGCCACTTGTCATATGACATTTATGCAAGATCTTTTTGAAACATTTAGTGATGATATTGGTGGTGTTATTTACTTTGCTGACAAGTATCAAAATAAACCATCTGGAATTGGGTCTATTCGTTTGAAGATACCGAATTTTGCAGATTATGTTCTATAGGATGTACTTTACATTCCATAGTTTCAATGAAATTTGATGTCTTCTATCCATATTCGGTAACAAGGGTATTCTATTCATATATTTGATGGCATCATCGAGATAAGAAGAGCATAAGATCATGTAGTTGTTATGACTGGTGTGGAAGAAGATACACTTTTAAAATTAATTGGTACTTCATCTACTAATTCTCGTGAAAATTATGTTCTTTTGGTGCAACAAAGTGATATCCTATCTCCTAGCTTCTTGTGGCATGCTCGATTTGGTCACATCAATTATGGCAGCATCGAAATTATGAAAAATCAAGGTATTAAAGGTCTTCCTATAATTCCAAGAAATATTACACCTTGTGATGCTTGTATTCTAGGAAAGCATTGTAAACAGCCTTTTCACAGTTCTTCTTTTAGATCTACATGAAAATTAGGTCTCCTACATTCAGATTTATGTGGACCTATGCATGTTGTAGCTGCAAATGGAAATAAATATGTGCTGACATTTATTAATGATTACTTGAGAATGTGTTGGGTGTATTTGTTGAAGAATAAGTTACAAGGGTTTCATGTTTTTATAAATTTTCATTTGATGATTAAAAATGAAACTCAACAAAATATAGACATTCTCATAACTGATAATGGTGGCGAGTACACTTCTCATTTTTTTGAACAATATTTGAAGGACATTGGAATCAAACATCAGTCTACCATACCTTATAATCCACAACAAAATGGCATCGCAAAATGTATGAATAGAACTTTGCTTAATATGGTTAGATTTATGATTTTCTTTAAGAATTGGTTAGATCTATGATGTTTTTTAAGAATTTTAAGTTGATGTTTTGGGGAGAAGTAGTGCTTTGTGCAGCTTATATTCGTAATCATTGTCCTTCTTTTTTCATCAATAATAAATCTCCTTATGAAATGTGGTATAATCGTCTTCCTGTTGTTCAACATTTTAGAGTCTTTGGTTCTCTATGCTATGCATTAATTCCTAAACATCAGCGCAACAAGTTGGGTGCTAGGAGTCACACATATCTTTTCTTGTGATATTTTGCTACTTCCAAAGCTTATAGATTGTATGATGAGGAGAACAGAAGTTCATTCTTTCTAGAGATATTATTTTCCTTGAATCAGATAAAAGTAATTCCACTGTTGTTAAGAAACTCGCTCATTTGGAGAAATTTGCATCTAAGAAGTTCTATTTTGAACCTGGTAATGTTATTCCACATACTGAAGGGGGGGTTCCCATTCTGGATCAGTCTGTGGTTCTTCCATATTTGATTCATAAGAATGTTATTGCTATAGAAAATTTGGATAATAGTAATGTTTCTGCAAGACCATAAATTTCTCTTGAAGAGCGTGTTTTTCAAGATGAGCAACCATCACAACCACTTCAACAACCTTTATGAAGATCTACATGTGCTCGAAAAGTTATAAGCAAGTATGACGATTTTGAAACAAGAATGTCTTCTAAAGGTGATTTAGATCATGTTTCTCATGACTATGAATTCAATCATTGTACAATTAGCAGACCTAACTGCTAATTGTGATGAATGGAAGGATGCAATGCAAAAGGAATATGATGCACTTATTAAGAATGGAACTTGGAGGTTAGTGGATCCTCCTACAGGTGTCAAACCCGTTGGTTGCAAATGGGTGTATAAGATCAAATACAAAGCAGATGGTTCACTTGATAAATACAAGGTAAGACTTGTAGCAAAAGGCTACACTCAGAAGGAAAGCGTTGATTACACAGAGACATTTGCTCCTACAACAAAATGGGGCACAATTAGAGCTTTGTTTTCTCTTGCAACTCAGAATAGCTAAAAGATACACCATATGGATGTTAAAACATCTTTTTTGAATGGCGATTTGAAGGAGGATGTTTATATGTTTCAGCCTGAAGGTTTTTCTATTAAAGGCAAAGAGCAAAAGGTATGCAAATTGGTTAAGGCTTTATATGGACTGAAACAAGCATCCTGTGCATGGTATGAAAAGTTAATTGAACACCTTCTCAAGTTGAATTATAAGTTATTTGATCCGGATGATGCAACTCCTTTTGTTAAGAAAATTGGAAAGTTAGTTGTATATTTGGTTGTATATGTAGATGATTTGATGATCACAGGAAACAATGATGACTATATAGCATTCGTTTAAAGAGAATTATTGAAAGTTTTTGACATGACAAATTTGGGTTTATTACATTATTATTTAGGGATTGAAGTTGATCAAAAACCCAAATATATTTTCATTTCTCAGAAAAAGTATATTGGACAACTATTGGATAGATTTGGGATGCAGGACTGTAATCTCGTCGTTACTCCTATGGAGCAGAATTTGAAGCTTACTTCCACTAAAGAAAGTATGTTTGAAGATCCAACAAAGTACAGACAACTTGTTGGAAGTTTGAATTTTATAACTACTACTTGACTTGACATAGCTTTTGTTGCAGGGATACTTTCCAGGTTCATGCATAAGCCATGTGAAGGTCATTTGAATGCAACAAAGCGAGTGCTCAAGTATTTGAAAGGCACTCGAACATATGGCATCAAATATTTCAAAGTTGCATATTTCCATCTCACCAGCTATTCAGATTCTGATTTTGATGGATACAAGGAGAATGTAGTCTCTACTTCCAGTTATTTGATGAGTCTTGAATCGACAACCATCAGTTTGAGATCACACAAGCAATTTGTTCTTGCTGATTCTACTACCGAAGCCAAATATGTTGCAACAACTCAAGCTACAAAAGAAATCATTTGGCCTTGCAAAATACTTGAAAAATTGCAGGAGAAACAAAAGGCTTCAACTCCACTACTTGTCGATAACTCTTCTGCAATTCAGTTGGCCAAGAATCTCAAGTTTCATGATCGAAATAAGCATATTAACACCAAATATCACTTGATTCAACATTATGTAGAGGCCAAAGTTATTCATCTGACACGTTGTCCTACTTCATAGCATATGACAGACATATTTACAAAGCCACTAGGACGTGAAAAGTTTGAAAAGTTCAAAATGTTACTCGGCATGTCAGATGTCCCTTCGGATTAAGGGGGAAATGTTAACTAATCCTTCAAGATTGTTATTGTATATTGTATAATATGTAATTAGTTTTACATTCCATTTTTACAGTTAATAAGTTACCGAGACATAATTGTCTCGTACCTAGATTGAACATGTATAAATAAGTAATTTTATCATTAATATGATGCTCTTTCATTGTGTTCTTTTATTGTGGAGTTTATTTGGGTTTGTACATAAAGCATAAATAGATCAACACCCTGAAAAACTCATGGGGCACTCAAATCCAATAGATTAAAAATCTCTGCGAGATTTTGGTTAAAATAACTAGAAAAAATGTTGTAAAAAAAGTCATTTAGTCTATAAGCTAGACTACGTCTAGACTAATTGCTAATTGGAAAAAAAAATATTTCAATTTAACCATATATAATTATAAATTTCAACTAAAAATGATTTTGAAAAAAAAACCAAAATTTAAAATAAATTCTCTTGCACACTCTCGGAGTTAGGCTCTACTAGTAAAATTGTAGGATGTGATCCTTTTGGATAGATTTACTTAAATATTTCCTCAGAAAAAATAATAATAATATTTTTTTATTAACTATATTTTAATAAATTAAACTGGAAAAATTTTAATTGCAATTTAATATATATCTATCTATATATATAGAGATATAAATATGCTAATAAATTAAACTAATTACTAACTAAAAAATTAATTCAATTTTATTATAAATATTTATTAATCTCGAAATGATTTTTGGAAAAAAAAAGTTCAAACTGGGATAAATTTTCTATAATAAATTAAACAACTACTAAATAAAAGAAATGATTTAATAAATTAAGCTAACCGCTAACCAAAAATTGATTTCAATTTTATCATAAATATTTATTAATTTCCACTGAAAATAATGATGGAGAAAAGGTCAAGCTATAGAATAAATGTTATCATATAAATTTATTAAAAAATTAATAAATAAATAATTTTTTAAATGCATTTTTTTCTTAACTCTTTCCGGCCAGCATTGTTGTTTTGTAAGAATCCAATTAGTATGGGTGACCACAATATAATTAAATTAAAAAATCTTTATCAAAATAAAATAATTTTTTATGTCAATTTTATGTGGGTATGCCATAAATAAAATATTTAATATCCATCAAGTAAAATATATAAATATTTTATAAATGATTCAATTTCATTTATGTGAAAATGATGTAGATTATATTTATATCTACATTGAAAGTGTATTTGAGAACAATGCAATATATTTAGCCTCCAATTAAAAGGACAAATAAACATATTTCCTTAGTCTAAAAAAGATAACATGAAGAAAGCATATGAAAAAGAGAGAACACATCAGAAATATTATAATTATGTTTCACTATGACCTTGTTATCTTTTTCCAAATTGAGGCTTTCTTTTAATAGGTAGTGAAGAAATTTTATTTCAGACCACTATTTAAATACTTACATAAAAAAATAAAATTGATTGAAATAAAAAAATTCCTTATTATATTTCTAAATACTTAAACCAAATTAATAGCAAAATATATTAATGTAGGTTATAAATAAAATATTTTAATATCAAACTCTTTTATTTAAGAAAATAAGAGTAAAAATTTCTTATAATCAAAGAATTTTAATAATATGGTACTCGGAAATGTGTAATTTTGTGAAGTTCAAAATTGAATTGGCATATATATTAAACCAGAATTTATGTGTGGTGTGGTGTTGTGAGAAAAATTCGTTTAAAAAAAAAAAAAAAAGGAAAAATTTTGTATTTAAAAAGATTTTATTCTTTTAACCGAAAAAAAATTTAGGGGTTAATATTAGCAGGTGGACTGATTTTACTAATCTTCCATGTTAAGAAAAAAAACTTTAATTTCCATTTTTATAGTATAAAATTGGTTTAGGGTAAAATCTCAAAAAATTTTATATAGATTATATAAAAAATCATTGGAAATTTGAGTACTTTTATAAAATTATCATGAAACATTTTACAGTTTGTGCATTCACTGAAGCTTATAAATTTCAAGATATTTTTTTGTCCTTTAAAATTTCCCTATCTTTCATGATAAATTGAAACTTACAATTAATTTAACTTGTTTATATTAAGTTTATAGATAAATGTATGATTTTGATAATTTATACTTGATAGTTGAGTACAAAGATATAGTTCAAAGATATTTCAATTAACAATAACTCAAGTCATCAAAATATAAGCTTGGCTCCTTCCTCTCTTTTTATAATCTAATTGTTAACTATTAATATTATTAAAATAATAAGCAATATGCAAAACCAATTAAAGTAAAATGAAGTTATAATTAAATATTATATTTAAACTAATAATAAGAATAATAAAAATTTAAATTTACATAAATCAAATATCAAATTTGAATAATAATAATAATAATAATTTATAAACTTTTATGTGATTTGGAAATAACTAAGAGGGTGTGAATTAGTTAATTCTTCAATAATCATTTTTAATTTTAATTGATTAAAGTTTAATTAATCATAAACTACCACATCACATTAATCTATATCAACATCACAATGATAAAGCACAATGGCACATCACATCAATACAAAAAAACCACGAAATGTTTTTTTTTATGATATGGTTTAGTACATCAATTTTGTGTTACAACACAAGGAAGCCCTAATCTCCCTAAGACATAAGGAGGCTCACTTTACCAACAATAATCGGAAGGAGGCTCCATCCCCATAGCAAGCCACAACCCACAAAGATTTATCCACTGCAACTGAATGGAGATTCAATTTACCAACTACAACTAGATGGAAGCTCTGATCCCCCAAGTAGGCTACGACTTGCGCCCAAGCACCACCCTACCACTCTGGCTTTATGATGACTAATCAATCTTTCTCAAGCTTTCATGAAAGCATTTGAACCCATATATTAGTGTAATGTTATGATGATTCGCATGTCCTTAATACTTCGGACGTAGTAATACAAAACTGAACTTGATACCGCTACCACCAAAAACTGACCAATATTGTAACCACGTTATCTTTCCTCGGTGCCTAAATGACATCAAACTATCTAACACAATACATTCCATGAATTTTCTATCAAGATGATAGATAGCTCAAATCTTAGCTTACAACTACAATACAAAACGCGTCTCAATAACTCCACTCAATACATATCAAACCTGGTCAATACATTGAGTAGCACATAAACTCACGAACTATGCTCATCAAATGGATCAAACCATAATAGCAACATAAATTCTCACGAACAAGCCCTACATAAATAACATTTCCAAACATATCATTTCAATAGCATACAAACATTAGCTTATACATGGCATAAAAGCTCTCAAATCCATATTCTCTCTACTCATGAATGACATCAATCCTTAATAGCAACAAACCTCATCATCAACATACACCTCTTTGTCAACTCTTGTAGCAACATACAACATTTACTCAACCATACACTTTAAGCCTCAACAATATACTCTGACTTCTTTAGCACTCAGCTATACAAGTGCTCCCTAACTGAAGACATACAAGACAACTACAACATAATATGAATCATCATTGCTTAAGGAAATATATTGGAAATACATATGAAAATATTAAGTTCATGATCAACAATGCTTGCACACTTTCAGGAAGTATGATATAAACTCACTCTCTCTCTCCTAACACACCAACTTAGTCTCACAACACATATATTATCAGTAGAATAACACATATACTAAGTGTCACCGATTCAATCATACAACATTATTAACCGAACTGTCAATCTATAATGAATTAAATTATGTATTTTTCAATATTAAATTATAAAAAAATATATTACACACACACACACACATATATATTTGGTAATTATGTATTTTAAATATTAAATTATAAAAAATATATATATTTGGTATTTTTATTTTAACGAATTTTTTCAATAGCATTTTTATCTAATTTAATTTTATAACATTAAATCTAAAGAGCAAAAAGGTTATAATTACTTTTGAGGCATATCTAAACCCTACATCCTCCATGACTACTAACAATATTTTCATATAAGAATTTAAATGGAGGTCTTAATAAATTAAAAAATGAGAATACTTTTATAATATACATATGTGAAATTTATATAATATAAATAATATTACAAAGAACTAGGATAGATGCATCGTAACCAAGGATCCAAGCGATGAGAAAGAAAAGTGATTAACAATGATAGAGGAAAGATAGTCCGTGATTCTTTTAATTTTTTTAATATTTTATTTTCTTTAACATGGTTGATCCAAAATTTAGGTTTCATATTTTACAACCAATTATATTTTTTTTTATCAATTTAGATACTTTCTTAAATACAATACAATGGGATCATATTTAAGAAAGAGAGTGAGACAGAAGGGGGAATAGAGCATGGGAGAGAGACATAGAGGCGATAGACATAGTGAGAGAGAGAAAGGAAGAGAGAGAGAGGAGGGAGAGAGAGGGAAGAGAGAGAAAAAGAGAGGATAAATATAGGGAAAGAAGGGGAAGAGAGAGATGGGGAGACATAGATATGGAGGGGGGAGAGAGGAGGAGAGAGAGAATGAGAGAAGTATGATGGGGGGAGAGACGGAGGGAGGTAGGAAGAAAGGAGAAGAGAGGATGAAAAGAGAGAGAAGGGCTGGAGAAGAGGAGAGAGAGGAGGGGGGGGGGAGAGAGAGAAGGGAGTTTGGGAAGGGGAAGAAGTCATAGAGAGAGAAAGGTGGAGAGGGAGGGGAAGGGAGGGAGAGAGAGAGAGAGAGAGAGGGAGGGAGGCGGGAAGAGAGAGAGAGGGAGGGGGAGGGGGGAGAAAGAGAGAGAGGGAGGGAGAGAGAAAAATAGATAGAATATGGAGAGAGAGTGTGTTATGTTTTAGGGGTGAGAAGGAGAAGACAAGAGGAGATAGAGATTAGATGGTGTGCGAGGAGAGGGGGTAGAAGAGAGAGGAAAAGAAGAGGGAGAGAGGAAGAGGGATAGATGGGACATAGAGAAGAGAGGGGGGGGGAAGGAAGAGGGATATATATTAGTATATTATATAATATATATATAATATATATATAATAATATATATATATATAGTATATATATATATATAATAATATTGTATATATATATATGATATAGGGGAGAGAGAGAGTGTGTGACATATGTTTAGGGTTGAGATAAAGAGCCAAATAAGGAGAGATGGAGGGAGGTATAGATATAGATAGCAGGGGGAGAGAGGAAAGAAGAGAAAGATAGAGAAAGTTAGGGAGAGGCAGATAGAGTGAGACGAGGGAGAGAGGGAGGGGAAGAGAGAGAAGGAGAGGTGGGAGGGAGATAGACATAGAATGGAAGGTGGAGACAAAGGGAAGAAGAAAGAGTCTCACAGAGACAAATGCAAACATAGAAGTTAGATCTAGAAAGTCATGAATATTTTAGCTTTTCAATGTGGTTGTTTATTTCTAATCCTATTTGATCACATGCACTAAATGTATTGATTTTAGTGTAGATGTTGATTTATAATTCTATTTAATACCTTATACTAGATGCATTGATTTTAATGTCGATGTTGATTTCTACTCCTATTTCATTGCTTGCACAAGATGCATTGGTTTTAGTGTAGATATTGATTTCTAATCCTATTTGATCACTTGCACTAGATGCATTCATTTCAGTTTAGATGTTGATTTCTAATCATATCTAATACTTTACACTAGATACATTTATTTCAGCGTAGATTTGATTTATACTCATATTTGATTTCTTGCATAAATGCATTGGTTTTAGTGTAGATATTGATTTCTAATCCTATTTTATTGCTTGCACTAGATGCATTGATTTCAGTATAGATGTTGATTTCTAATCCTATTTGATTGTTTGCACTAGATGCATTGATTTTAGTGTAGATGTTGATTTCTAATTTTATGTAACAAGATGTATGATGTACATTAATTTCAAAGTAATTAGATTAATAATGTGCATTGATTTCAGTGTAAGCACATCTCTACCTCCTCCATCTCTCTCCTTCCTCCCTTTCCCTCCCTTCTCTCTTCTCCCCCTTCTCTCTCTCTCTCTCTAACATTTCTCTCTCATATATATATATAATATATTATATATTAATATATATAATATATCTCTTCCTCCTTCCATGTCTTTGCCTCTTTCTTCTTCCCTCTTCCCCTCATCTATATCTCTATCTCCCCTTGTCTCTCCTTCTCACCCCCAAAACATACACACTCACTCTCAATGTAAGGACATAAAAATTTGTCAACCATAAGTAAAATACTTGAATTTTCATCCTAAATAAAATGTTTGCTTCTTGAAACTATAAACTATTTATAATTGGGTATTATTCCCATTTTCCATCATTCAACATTGTTAATTACTTTGCATTCAAACGCGATAATAGAAAATAACTACCATTGAAAATTATTTGTGGTTTAACACTCCATAAGTCACAATGATTGATCTTCGAGAAAACTACTATTAATATTGGAGAGCAACAAAGACAAGGTATGATGTTTACTACAGTAGCTTGAGTTGAATATTTGAATGGTCTATGATTCCAACTACACTTTTCATATGATCGATATGAGGAAATGGAAAAACTAATAGGTGTGACAATAGGAACAATAGAATGAAATAGTTTCAGAATAGTATTCACATTTTCTATCTATCAAAATTGTTACATTGACACTTTGCACTCAAAATTTGTATTTCATCAATTTTCATTTTTCATCATTCAAGTTACTAACAGTGTCTCTCATCTCAACAAACTGAGGTAACTAAGCAAATTTTAAATTAAATTGACCAAATTAATTATAGACATATATAGAATATTTAAAATGATCAAAATGATTAGATGTTTAGCAACAAACTGAGGTAGCTAAGCAAATTTCAAATTAAATTGACCAAATTAATCTTAGACATATTTAGGATGTTTAAAATGATCAAAATAATTAGATATTCAAAAAATTTTGTATGACCGCACACGACTGAAACCAACCTAGATCCATCTTAACACTGGATCTATCAAGCACAAAGAGGGATCAAATCTCTCGAGGTGCAAACCTTTCCTCAAGTTTTGCACTAAAAAAAATAGGTTTGCACCTCGAGAGATTTGATCCCTCTCGGCGCTTGATAGATTCGGTGTTAAGATGGATCTTTATGTTCCACTATAATCTGGTTATTTTTTCCAGATTGAGGCCTTCTTTTGATAAGTAATGAAGAAATTTTATTTCCGATCCTATTTAGATACTTACATAAAAAAAATTAAAAGAAAATAAAAAAATAAAATTGGTTGAAATAAAAAAAATTCCCTTAACATATTTCTAAATACTTGAAAAAAAAATTAATAGCAAAATAAATAATTAATGTAGTTATAAATAGAATATTTAATATCAACTCTCCTATTTAAAAAATAATTGGTAAATCCTTACAATCAAAGCATTTTAAAAAATAAATGTGGTACACGCGGAAATGTGTAAAATTTTGTGAAGTTCAAAATTGAATTAGCATATATAAATCATATTTCTGAGATATATATATAATATATAATATATATATATATATATTTTATATATTATATATATATATTGGGTGAAAATTCGTTTAAAATAAATAGATGCATAAAAAGAGCTTTTATTCTACTCCATGTTAAGAAAAAAACTTTACTCCATTTTTTATTAAAAAATGATGTTGATAGTATATAAAATTGGTTTACCTTAAAATATCAAAAGGATTATATAAAAAATCATTGGAAATTTGAGTACTTTTATAAAATTATCATGAAACATTCTACAGTTTGCGCATTGACCAAAGCTTCTAAACTTTAAGATATTTTTTCTTCCTTTAAAATTTCTCTATCTTTCATGATAAATTGAAACTCACAATTAATTTAACTTGTTTATATTAAGTTTACAGGTAAATATATGATTTTCATCATTTATACTTGATACTTGAGTATAAAGATATATTTCAATTAACAATAACTCAAGTCATCAAAAGATAAGCTCCTCTCCTTCCTCTATTTTTATAATCTAATTGTTAACTATTAATATCCTTAAAATAATAAGCAATATGCAAAACCAATTAAAGTAAAATGAAGTTATAATTAAATATTTAATTTTAAAATAATAATAAGAATAATAAAACTTAAATTTACATAAATCAAATATCAAACTTGAATAATAATAATAATAATTTATTAACTTTTATGTGGTTGAAATTAACTAAGAGGGTGTGAATTAGTTAATTATTTAATAATCATTTTTAATTTTAATTGATTAAAGTTTAATTAATCATAAACTACCACATCGTATTAATCTATATCAACATCACAATGATAAAGCACAATGACACATCACATCAATACAAAAAAGCCACGAAATGTTTTTTCTTATAATATGGTTTAGTACATCACTTTTGTGCTACAACACAAGGAAGCCCTAAACTCCCCAAGACATAAGGAGGCTCACTTTACCAAAAATAATCGGAAGGAGGCTCCATCCCCATAGCAAGCCACAACCAACAAATATTTATCAACTACAACTGAATGGAGATACAATTTACCAACTACAACTAGATGGAAGCTCTGATCCCCCAAGTAGGCTACGACTTGCGCCCAAGCACCACCCTACCGCTTTGGCTTTATGGTGAATAATCAATCTTTCTCGAGCATTCAGGAAAGCATTTGAACCTAGATATTAGTGTAATGTTATGATGATTCACAAGTCCTCAATACTTTGGACGTAGTAAAACAAAAATGAACTTGATACTGCTACCACCAAAAACTGACCAATATTGTAACCACATTATCTTTCCTTGGCTCTTGAATGACATCAACCTATCTAACACAATACATTCCATGAATTTTCCATCAAGATGATAGATAACTCAAACCTTAGCTTGCCACTACAATACAAAACTCATCTCAATAACTCCGCTCAATACATATCAAATCTGGTCAATACATTGAGTAGCATATAAACTAATGAACTATGCTCATCAAATGGATCAAACCATAATAGCAACATAAATTCGCACCAACAAACCCTACATAAATAACTTTTCCAAGTATATCATTTCAGTAGCATATATACATTAGCTTATACATGGCATAAAAGCTCTAAAATCCATGGTCTCTCTACTCATGAATGACATCAATCCCCAATAGTAGCAAACCTCATCATCAACAATACACCTCTTTGTCAATTCTTGTAGCAACATACAACATTTACTCAACCATACACTTTAAGCCTTAGCAATATACTCTGAATTCTTTAGCACTTAGCCATACAAGTGCTCCCTAACTCAAGACATACAAGACAACTACAACATAATATGAATCATCATTGCTTAAGGAAATATATTGGAAATACATATGAAAATATTAGGTTCATGATCAACAATGCTTGCACACTTTCAGGAAGTATGATATCAACTCGCTCTCTCTCTCCTAACACACCAACTTAGTCTCACAACACATATATTATCAGTAGAATAACACACATACTAAGTGTCACTAACTCAGTCATACAACATTATTAACCCAATTGTCAATCTATAACACTAGCATAAGATCATAGGAACTCTACCACAACAACTCTACTCTAACTCATGCTCATTGCCTTATAATACATCAAACCGCTCTCGCTCAACAACACTATAGCATAATACATCAACAATTCCAACCATGGCAGCTATAAACTCTCAACATATGAATTGAAATATCAACAAGTAGACCTAACTTATCCACTAAATGGACAATGACATATTCTCAAAGCAACACTATTAGACAGTACTATCATTCAATATTATGGCCTCTGTAATAGCATAACAATATATTGCTCTGATCAACAACTATGGCAATAAGAAAACAACCCAAACCTCTGGGAGCTACTTCAAAAATGGCCATAAAATGAAATTAATAAATACAGTGTCAAACTCTTAGCGGATGCAAATTACTCCATTCACAACATGCTTCTTTTTATTATAGAGGATCATCCAATGCATAGGTCATAGATTTCTCTCTTAGTCATCTCTAGTTGTCATCACATTAATGCACAAGTCACATAGCATCACCATGTTGTATATCACACACTAATCACACTCTTAACAACCATAGACTATATGTCATGGGTATTTCATTTAGCTTCATATTGCCAACCTTTGGTCGATTAATGCACAACCCACAAATCACATAGCCTCCCTTTCATTATGCTATAGAGATAAACTTCGGGCTATAATTGCAAACAATGTGACCAATTGCACCAGTGTTACCGTTACTCATATAAGACCTCTATGTACTTCAGACCATTACACCAACATATGCATTCCTCATATCACACGATAAAATCCACAATCTCCAGATCAAGCCCTTGTGCATCATATCAAATGAGAAGATATCTTATTGCAAAAAAGAATTGATCTCACCAGTGTGTTGCACACAAGGTTATTTAAATCAAAGGGTGCATATAATCACAACAACAATTTGACCAACAAACATTCAAGACCATGATTATATAGTGATCACTCTTAAGACAATCTCTTCGCATCATACATCGGATTAATGCTAGATCAATGACGTCAACATTAAGATCTAAGTTAGAAAACAAGGACAAAAATAGAAACCATTACTCATTCATGTTAGATCTCAACTAATCATTAGGTGGGAAGTGCCTTCATTTTACTGGAGCCACATAATCACCAACTCTTGCTACAGACTTATCGCACCACTTATATCAAAACAAGAAACAAAACTACTACATTTATTGACCCACAGATAATCGTTGACAACCCAATCAATCCATGGGTAACTAGCACATGATCACTCTGATTTATGGACTCCACAAGGGATCATAGTGCCCTATTTATAGTTTTTAAAAGGTTCAAATGGGAGGGCTAACATGCCCTTAATAGATAATTAAAATATATTTTCATGGAGCTAACTTGTATAGGATTTAATTTAAATTTTTTAACCAAAATTAAAATTTTGCTTTTAAGGGAAGACTTGGTCAATATTTGTAACTGCCACAACCCACATCATTTATCCAAAGTTCAACATATTTTCATCTTTTTTTTATGAGAAATTTTTTGGAGCAAGACATCATCCATTTCAGAGTACCATGGCCATGACTTCAAAGTAGCAACTTTAAGAGGGCATAACTCCTCAACCGTGAGGAACTACATGACGTGACACCTACAGTTAGAAACATCATGACGAGTAAAATCAAAAGATGATGGTATTTCTTGCAAAATTATTGTTCTTCCCATTCGTTTACCTCAACAAATGTGGGGCATCTTGATCACACAACAAGGGCTTCTTTCCCATTGGAATTTTTAGTCAGTGCAATCCACTAATGTATGTTAAAATTGTTCAAGTTAAAGTGTTCCTGACAAGACTTTCCTTCTTTCCTCCACTACTTCAAAGGAAGATGTGTTAGAAAATCAGAAAGGTAGAAAGATTTTCTTATACTTGATAATTTCTTGATTTCGTATTATGTTCCTTATATCTTCTTTCTTTTAGTTCATCGAGCAATTACCAGTGAAATAGCACATAAATCAATGGACCCCAGATGTAGACACACAACTAGGGGAAAACCCCTCTATAGGGTAAAACCTAGTCAGTAATTATCCCTTCAATAGTTTTCTTGATATATTCCAAGATTGTATACCTTGACACAAACTTTCCTCCACACCAAGTTAGCCCTCTTCTATGATTGCAGATAATCCTACTTGAGCTGGCAACAGTAGCAACAGTGACAACACTTTCTTGGACCCAACAACTTCGAAATTGCTTTGGAGACTTCGATCTTCACTGAAAGACTTCGATATTCTCTTAGAAAATTCAATCTTGGCCCAATACAAATTCTAGAGGAAACAACACCCATCAATAGCAAATTCAACCTATACTTTAATTTAATAGCAGCAACTAGCTACAACATTAACAAGAGAACTTCGATTTTCCAAACTAGGGCATGAAAGAGAGAGATAGATGTAGGTTTTAACCCCGTACAGAATTTACCTGCATATGAATTCTAAAACATAGAAAATAAAAAATGCAAGAGCATAACACATAAAACACATATACACAGAGATTTTCCCCTAGATCCCACAACCGGGACTACCAGCTTGATTTTTCATTATGTTCCTTTCAATGTTATAATACATATTTATACATGCTAAAGCATCCAATAACATGGACCGAAAACCATCGCATCCAAAAAACATGTGCGAAAATCATGCACAAAACCATAGGTGGGTCCGCCCAACCTAACATAGGGTCCAAAACCAAAATTTTCTGAGGTGCTGCCCTGGACCCCATAAAGTGGGCTTACGGGTGCCCCTCAAACCCCCTATGACCTCCCCCCCTCTGACCCCCAGTTAATTATGTGGGCTAGTCGTGGAAATAATATAACACAACCCAACATTCTCCCACTTGTTGTTTTCTTTCCACAAGGGGCCACAAGAGAGCTTAGTCATTTTTCTACAGCCCTGAAACACCCATTGTTCTCTACACCAAGAGAACTTCTCAGAGCTCACAGATTTTGTCAATGCATCTGCAGTATTCTTCAAAGTGTCCACCTTTACCAGCAACACCTTTTTGTCTTCTATCATATCCCTCACAAAGTGATACTGAACATCAATGTGCTGTCTTTGAATGATAAGCAGGGTTCTTTGCCAAGAAAATTGCACTTTGGCTGTCACAGTCTATCCTTATAGCTCCCTGTACTAACCCCATACTTGAACACAATCTCTGCAACCAAACTGCTTCCTTGCTTGCT